>PVIU01003566.1:0-142871 GCA_004026605.1 Ondatra zibethicus | reverse complement strand
TTTAACAAGTTGAAGGGCATCTTAATTTTAATCTTTATAAAACTTAATTTATTTTGCTTTTTCTGTCTTTGTCTTCCTTTAGCTCTGTAAAATGAACTGGAATTAGTTTAAAAATGAACAAAATTCTTAAATTTTTGAATATAAATCTTATGTCTAAAATTACAAATATTAGTTTAATAAAAGTCATAGTATAATCAAATATAATAATTAAAATTTCCTATGTTATATTAAATACCATTAATTCAATAGGCATGTTTATTAGGTCAGACAATTTTTTATGAAGAAAGTGAATTCTAACCCTTTCTTGTTGTCCATTTTCAGATTGTATATAAAAGGAGGTCATTTTGTTAGACTATACTGGGTGTTTTATTAAAGACTAACTATTTTAGAGAGTCCTGTAGGTCTTTTAGTCTGAGCAAAATATTCCACAAGTTCAAATGTATTTATAGTAATTCTATTAAAACATTACATTTAGATGGTGAAATAACATGTTATTTGAAAAATTACATAAATATCTTGGGATATTACACTAAGTGATGTGGTGGCATGTTTTCATCTTTTTTTCTGCTGGCATCATAATTTTAAATGAAAAATATATACTACTTTAATTAGAGACAAGCATATTTTGAAGACAGATGTTAGATTTCAAAATGGAATCTATTAGATGAGCTAGAGAAAATGAAAAGTATTCTAAACTTTTAAGCAACAGATTCCTAAGGTTTTACTACAACCTGTGTATATCAATTATATTTTAGATACTACAGAGTCAGTGTACTTTAGACAATATGTGTTAATGTGAAAATAAATAAGAAAACTAACACGTAAAAGAGAAACTTTCTGCCGACTGGAAGCTGTGAGCAGTGTTAATAGACAGGTCCATGTTTAGAAATGATCAGGTTAGCTCTCGCTCACACATGATGTAAAGGGAGCGCTTTCCTCTCACTCTGCTCCACCTCATTGGGTAGTGAACTTACGAACAAACCGTCTGTCACAAAACCTACAAACTCTCATTGAAATGAAGTAGTTATTTTTTGAGCTGATCTAGCTAAAATAAAATTACATCAAATTGTAGATTATTCTAATCTAAACTGTATTAAGCAGACATGTTTGGAATTCTTTTATGCTCTCAGCTACAAACATAAAAACCAAGTTATGGCTCAATCTTTAAGTAAAGTGTCTAAAGATGCCTGGGATTTCTACGATAATTTTTAGGATATATTCATGTGACAGCTATGTCTCCACAAACTTGACTGCCCAGAAAAGAACCAATGCATTAGAATGTCAACACATGGGTGTGAGTCTGAGAGAGAACTGATATCCTATATTCCAGCACAATACTCCATTTTTGTAACTTCATTGTTGACACAGAATTGAAGCTACTAGGAAAGTAGTCAGATGCCTTAGTTAAGATTCAAAAGAAAACATCCCATTATCTTAACAAGAGTGTGAATTATTTGGGAATTTTCGTGAGATCCCACTGGCCAACAATTTATTGACTGCAACCCAGTCCCACTAGTGGAAGCTTTGCTTGGTGACAAGAGATGTCCACTTGAGACTCCATATGTCCCATTATTAGGAGACCTCATTAGGATTATTATATAATTAAGAACGTTCCCACTACAGTATGTTTCCATATCTTCCCTCAATGGCACCAAAAATCCAGCTGTCTCTCCATGAACTGACAGCGGGGTCCCATTTAGGACAACAGAACTGACATGGTGGAGTTGAGCTGGTGTCCACTTGTTGTCTTCATTTTTAAATTCTATGGTTTTGTGTGTGTGTGGAAAGGTACTCTGCAGGATACTAAAAAAGAAATGTGTTTACCAAGCCAGCAACAAACCCTGTGACCTATACAATCCATGGACAACAGAACTGAGCATGGTGGAGTTGATCTGGTGTCCACTTGATGTCTTCATTTCTAAATTCTATGGGATACTGAAAAAGAAATGTATTTAACAGGCCAGCAGCAAACCCTTTGACCTATACAACCCATCCTACTGGAAAATATTGAAGCAATGGCAGCACATAACTTGTCTGATTTGAGTTAAGGCCCATTTCATGAGGTAAAACCCATATATAGCACTGCTAGGGTAACAAAGAAACAGACTAGATAGCCCAGAGACCTAGGATAAAACCAAACACTGGTCTAAAAAAAGTATCATTAAAATGTCTTTTATTGATTTCCTTTATAGACATACATCAGTGACTTGTGCAGTCATCATCAGACAGGCATCTTTAAGCAGCAGATGGTAAGAGATGCAGAGACCCACAGCTGAATATTATTGAGTAAAGTGTAATAAGGCGATATTTCTATCCAACACTTCCTCAAAGAGCTCAGGGAGCCAGGTGAAAGAGTGTGCAGAAAGAATGTAAGAGTCAGAGAGGATAGAGAACAAGAGGAGACTCCTAGATCAGCTGAGCAAAGCTCACATGAACTCACAGAGAGTAAAGCAGCAAGCACAGGGCATGCACAGCTTAGCACCAAGTCCTCTGTCTACATGTTATATATTATAGATAGCTTTTAGTATAGCATTTTTATGGAACTCATGAGTATAATGAGTAGGTCTCATGTGCCTGCTGTTGGGGTTGTTTTCCTTCAATTAGGTTGCCTTCATCATCATCAATATGATTTTTTTGCATTATTTAATTTTTTATTTTGTTATGTTTGGTTGTTATCTCTTTGAAGCCTGTATGTATCCAATGAGAGGCAGAAAGATAGTAGATCTGAAGGGCAGGAGATGATAAAAGGAACAGAAGGAGGAGAACCTTCAGTCTGGATATAATTTATGAGAAAAGATTTCATTTTCAATAAAATGTTAAAATGAAAAAGACATTCAGAATTATAGTCAAAATAAAAAGCAAAAGAGATTCAAAGGAGGGCCTGTTAGGATGGCTCTCTGGCTTACTACAGGACAGGATACATAAAGAGGATACATACAAGAAGGAAATATATCAAATAAGTTAAAATATCAAATGTGTTACCAATGCGAAATATCAAATGTTTTAAAATACCCAGATATGTGTGGATAGTGAAAGGAAGAAAGATGGAGGAAACATGAGAGACATACCCATACACAGAAACACAAAGACAGACACCCAGAGAAAGAGAGGGGTGGGGGAAGCAGAGAGAATTAGTAACGATCTTAAGATTCCAAGTAATCAAAATAACGTGTTTAAAAAAATAATAGTCAACACAAAACTCACACCTTTATTGTTACTTGGGAGGTGTTATTTGGTTTTGTTTTATTTTGTTTCATTTTTTATCTTACTAGGTGTTTTTGTTCTTATTTGTTCTGAGTTTTGTTTTTGTTTGCTTGTTTATTTTAAGAGAGAGAGAGAGAGAGAGAATCAAGTTGACTGGTAGGGAGTGAGTGGGGAGTTGAGAAGGGAAAAATGTGAGCAAACATATTTTATGAAAAATATTTAAATAAAAGGAAAAAAATTGCTGGGCTGTAGTGGCAAATGCCTTAAAACCCAACACTAGAGAGACAGAGGCAGGTGGGTCTCTGTGGGTTCAAGGGCAGACTGAACTGCAGAGCAAGTTCCATCATAGACTCCAAAGCTATACAGAAAAACCCATCTCAAGAAACCAAAACAAAAAAGGAAAAAAATAAAGCTATATGAAATCATATTATTGATATTTCATGAATGTAGTTTACATACATATAAAAGAGGTAGCCTAACCCTCTGGATCCTCCAATATTTCTGCCTTGTATTGATCAATGTTCCTTGATCCTTTTATATATAGGAGTTGTGTGGTAGATGTATCAATTGTGCTCAGTAATCCACAGTTAGTGGTTGTCTAAACAAGGCCAGGATAATGACAATACCAATTTACCCTAAGACATAGATGGAGACATTTTCATGAGCTTTCACTCTCAGAGGAAGAGCCACAGAGCTACAGGCAATTAATGGTAAGAGAAAGGAAATAGCTTTGCTTCAGGGATGAACCCCTTTTAAATTATCTAATCCCAAATGGGATTATGTACCTTAAGTACACATAAATGACCTCCACTAAATGTATCCATTAGCAAATCCACATATCTTTGGCTTATAGTATGTTAAAATATGGATTTTAAAATCTGCTATTTTAATTTATGACTTGCGATTCTTGAACAGTCTTGAAATAAATTTAGACAGGCAATTCAGTTTCTGTTTTGGACCTAAAAACTCTCCTGACATTTGATATTGTGTTTGTTAAAAATTATCTTTCTTAAATTTGACAAGAATAAAGTCAAAATACTAATGAACTCTGAAAGCATTAAGAATGCTATATGGCCCACATTATTTATATTCAGCCTATATTTAATTATTTATTTTAAAATAAATATTCACATCCAGATCATTTGCATATAATTTTGCTTCCATCTTCAATAAATTGTTAATTGCATATACCAAAATCTGTTTAAAATCAATGTATTTATTATAATACTGGTAAATGTTTCCTTCTTATGACTATTCCATTGCTACCTAAACAATTCTGGAGCAAAGAGGATTGTTAATAGCAAAGGTATAGGAAGCCCTAATCTACATGGGAAGTAGAAAAAGACTAGATAGCCTGAGTAAATTGGGAGCATGGGGATTATGGGTGAGCATTGAAGAGGAGGAGGAAGGAAAGGAAGGGAGGCAATAAAAATATATAGCTCAATAAAAACAATAAAATTAAGAAAAAAAGAAAGCCTATAGTATACAAAAGTACATGTGAGTTTCTCTCTATCCAGCTAACTTAGTGCTATTGAGAAACCTTCCTTGTTCATTTTAAGATTACTCAAAGTTTCTAATAGCCATATAAATTTTAAAGAGCATTAAATAAGCATCCATTAAATTTACATAAACTTGTCGTTATTTACACATTGTTCTTATATTTCTTTTTGTGTGATTCTAGGCTAGCCCAGAACTGTCTGAAAGGAACTGGTCTTCTGTTCCTTTCGATCCTCTTGCCTTATTATGGGGATGACTTCTGTTCCTTTCGATCCTCTTGCCTTATTATGGGGATGACTTCTGTTCCTTTCGATCCTCTTGCCTTATTATGGTGATGACAAACAGACGTGTATCATCATGCTTAGGCTTTATTTTCATAGTTTTGTTTTGTTTTTATTAACAATGACATCTTCAGTTTTAAGCACGATGAATAAATTGCTACTTTGCAATTTTTATTATCATTATAACACATTGTTCTGAGAAATAAAGCAAAAAGTGATTTAAGTATTGTGTCTTTCTTTTGATTACCATACCTTATAGTCTAGGCACATGCTAGCCAAGTGCTCTGTTACTGAACTGTATTACCAACCCTTTTACCTTATATTCTAATAATCACATAAAATTCTGCAAATATGTGGATGAATAATAGTGATATATATTTACAACCAATTGCAATCTCCTTTTTATTGTGTTCCTACTCCATCTATCAATTACTGGAAGAGTTGTTTGTAGATTCTGTAATAGTAGGCGGCCTTATGTCTCTCCAGTTCTGTTATCATATATAAACTGATAGTTGCTTCCAATGAGTTTACCTTTATTCTTCCTGTAGTACTGGTGTTAGTGACTTGGTGTAATACACCATTAAACCACATGAAAACAGTATATTTATTTCCTTGGGGCTTCCTGGATGTCTTCCTTGAATGTCAATTGATCTGGGCAATCATTAGGGAATATTAAAAGAGCTTATTTCCAACAAGTTACATAATCACAGATAAATTTCTAAATACAAAGGGCCCACTAAACCAAACACAGACATATAAACTCTTCAAACAGACTGATGACAAGCAATAATATTGAATAATAAATTTAATGCATTGAATGGGTGATAAAGTTAGAATCTGTGAAATGTGTAAGAAATATCCAACAGTAACACAAACACTCATCTATAAAAATGAACAGGAAGGAACACTATAAAATTCTCTTGACAAAGGCCAGTACAGCCCTTATATCAAAATAAAATATTGATAGAGCAACAATATAATAAGAAAAACTTACACTAATCTTTCTTATGAACACAGTTGCAAAAGATTTCAACAGTTCTCCCAACAAAACCAAGAGGAGGACTCACAAAAAATGGTGGGGTGGACATGGCAATTTATCCACAATCCCATCTCTAAAGTGATAACTCTCAAGAGAAACTTAGAGAAAAGGGATCTCCCGATCAATCCTGCTGTTAAGTCTAGCCAAATGGGTAAGCACTTGGTTTTATTTAAAAATCCTACTTCAAAAAGAATACAGATAAAAGTTATCATGGAATATTATATCATCAACTTGTGACTCTTCAACCATATAACACACACAAGTACATACACACACACACAAATGAAAGGAGAAAAAAAATTCTTTAAAATCTCAATAAAATGCTTGCAATTGAAATTCATAATCCCATTATGAAAATAATACATCAAAAGCAAAATGGTTTCTATAAAAAATGTAAGTTTCATTCAATATATTTAACTCAATATAGACTAAAAAATAGAAATTGCATGATCATCTCAAAAACGTGGAAGGCATTAAACAAAATTCAAGAATACTTCATTAAAAAGTTCTAAAGAAGCAAGGCATAGATAGTACATATCTCAATATAAAGGCTATAAATGACGAATCCATAATTAATTATAAAAATTGAAACCATATACATCCAAACTGGGACAGGCTGTCCATTCTTACCACAATTACTCAAGGTAGTGCTCAAAGTCAATTTAGTTTGCTATAGGTGATAAATGAAAGGACAATGTAAGAGTAGTAGTAATTTGAAATAAGGAATTAAAATTATATGATTAAAGATGACATGTTTTTATTAAAGGACCCTATTGACTAAAATAAAATGTTTTGTGCTTCTTTTTTTCTATCTTTATTTATTTATTTTTTTCATTAAAAAATTTACACTTCCTCCCCTTCTCCCAGTCCCCTCCCGATCCCCCACTAACCCTCCTCCATCCTCCTGCATCCTTAAGAGAGGGCAGGGTACCCTGCCCTGTGGGAAGTCCAAGGCCCTCCCCCCTCCATCCTGGCCTAAGAAGATGTGCATACATATAGAGTAGGTTCTCAAAAAGCCAATACATACAGAAGAGATAGGTCTCAGTGCCATTATCAAATGGCTTCTCAGTCTGCCCCCATGGGCAGCCACATTCAGAGAGTCCAGTTTGATCACATGCTTATTCAGTCCTGGTCCAGCTGGATTTGGTAAGCAACCATTAGATCAGGCACAGTCTCTCAGTGGGTGGACCAGCCCCTAGCGGTCCTGACTTCCTTGCTCATCTTCTCTCTCCTTCTGCTCTTCAACTGGACCTTGGGAGCTCACTCCATTGCTCTGATGTGGCTGTGGGTTTCTGTCTCTATCTCCATCCATCAGACAAAATTTCTATTGTGATAATCAAGATATTCATCAATGTGACTATGGGACAAGGCTAGCTCTCCTCTGCTGCCCAAGTACCTAGCTGGGGACATCCCCATGGACACCTGGGATCCTCTCTAGAGCCAAGTACCTTCCCAATCCTAAAATGACTCCCTTAATGTAGATATAATCTTCCCTGCTCCAGTATCTGCCCTTATTCCATCTCCACCCTCCCACTCCCCCAAGCTCTCCTCAGTCCTTCCCTTCTCCATTCTCCTTTCCTCCACTCCCCTTCCCCTAACACTCCCTCCACCCCTACCCCCACCACTGTGTTCCCAACTTTTGCCCTGCTATCTTGTTTGCTTCCAATTTCCAGGAGGATCTATATATGTTTTTCTTTTGGTTCACCTTGCTATTTGGCTTCTCTAGGCTTGTGAGGTATAGGCTTAATGTCCTTTATTTAGGGCTAGAGTCCACTAATGAGTGAGTCCATACCATAATCATCTTTTTGGGTTTGGGTTATCTCACTAAGGATAATGTTTTCTATCCATTAGCATGCAAAATTCAAGATGTCATTGTTTTTTAACTGCTGAGTAGTACTCTAATGTGTATATATTCCACACTTTCTTTATCCATTCTTCCATTGAGGGGCACCTAGGTTGGTTCCAGGTTCTGGCTATTACAAATAATGCTGCTATGACCATAGTTGCACAAATGCTTTTGTAGTATGATTGGGCATCTATTGGGTATATTCCCAAGAGTGGTATTGCTGGATCCTGAGGTAGGTTGATTCCCAATTTCCTGAGAAACTGCTACACTGATTTCCAAAGTGGTTGCACAAGTTTGCATTCCCATCAGCAATGGATGAGTGTTCCCCTTACTCCACATCCTCTCCAGCATAGGCTATCCTTGGTGTTTTAATTTAGCCATTCTTACAGGTGTAAGATGGTATCTCAAAGGTGTTTTGATTTGCATTTCCCTGATCGCTAAGGAAGTTGAACATGACCTTAAGTATCTTTTGGCCATTTGAACTTCTGTTGAGAATTCTCTGTTCAGATCATTACCCCATTTTTTAATTGGGTTATTAAGAATTTTAATGTCTAGTTTCTTGAGTTCTTTGTATATTTTGGAGTGCAGAACTTTGTCTGATGTGGGGTTAGTGAAGATCTTCTCCCATTCAGTAGGATGCCTTTTTGTCTTAATGACTATGTCCTTTGCTTTACAGAAGCTTCTTAGTTTCAGGAGGTCCCATTTATGCATTGTTGTTCTCATTGTGCCACCCTGGTTTTACATAGGAAGTGGCCTCCTGTGCCCATGTATTGCAGGCTATTTCCCACTTTCTCTTCTATCAGGTTAAGTGTGGTCAGATTTATATTGAGGTCTTTAATCCATTTGGCCTTGAGTTATGTGCATGGTGATAGATAAGGTTCTAATTTCATTCTCTTACAGGTTGACATCCAGTTATGCCAGGACCATTTGTTAAAGATGCTTTCTTTCTTCCATTGTATAATTTTAGCTTCTTAGTCAAATATGAGTTGTTCATAGGTTTGTGGATTAATATCCGGGTCTTTGATTCGATTCCATTGGTCAACGTCTCTATTTTTATGCCAATACAAAGCTGTTTTCGTTACTGTAGCTCTGTAGTAGAGTTTGAAGTCAGGGATGGTAATGCCTCCGGCAGTTCCTTTATTGTATAGGATTGTTTTGGATGTCCTGGTCTTTTTGTTTTTCCATATAAAGTTAGTTATTGTTCTCTCACATTCTATGATGAATTTTCTTGGGATTTTGAAGGGGATTACATTGAATATAGATTGCCTTTGGTAGAGTTGCCATTTTTACTATATTGATCCTACCAATCCAGGAGCATGGGAGATTCTTCCATTTTCTGGTATCCTCTTCAATTTCTCTCTTCAAGGTCTTAAAGTTCTTGTCAAATAGATCTTTTACTTCCTTGGTTAGTGTTACCCCAAGATATTTTATGCTATTTGTGGCTATTGTGAAAGGTGATGTTTCTCTGATTTCTCTCTCTGTTTCTTTATCCTTTGTGTATAGGAGGGCTACTGATTTTTTGATCTTGTATCCTGCCACATCACTGAAGGCATTTATCAGCTGTAGAAGTTCTTTGGTAGAGTTTTTGTGGTCACTTATATACACTATCATATCATCTACTAATAACAAAAGTTTTACTTCTTCCTTTCCAATTCTAATCCCCATGATCTCCTTATGTTGTCTTATAGCTATTGCTAGGACTTCAAGCACTATATTAAAGACGTATGGGAAGAGTGGACAGCCTTGTCTTGTTCCTGATTTTAGCGGAATCGCTTTGAGTTTCTCTCCATTTAATTTGATCTTAGTTGTCGGCTTGCTGTATATTGTTTTTATTTTATTTAGATATGATCCTTGTATCCCTAATCTCTCCAAAACCTTTATCATAAAGGGGTGTTGAATTTTGTCAAATGTTTTTTCAGCATCCAATGAAATGATCAACTAGAATTTTTAAAAGTATTTTAAATCTAATAATTACTTTCATTAAAGTCTCAAGCTAAAACAATCAACATACAAAATCTGTAATTTTATTATACCAATAATGAGCATGGTAGTAATATTTTGAGAAAAATACCTCATTCAGAATAACTTAAAAATCTCAAGGAATGAACTAAATACCTGCAATCATAAATTGTACTGTTGTTACATGTACCCGACCCAAAAGCAAAGTGATTGTTTTTATAAGGGTGTTATGATAATCATTTACTGAAAGCAGTAAATATAGGCTGAAATAATATTATGAAATGAATGCTCATTAATGTTGAAGGGACATACAGATATTGGGTGATAAACAATGAGGCTTGCAGTACTCTTGTTATCTGGATTTGTGACATTAGTCAGAATCAGTGACTTAATACCTTATAAAAACACTGTTAAAGATTTCTGCAAATTATCCTTCATTTCTTCCTAATAGAATACTTTCTGTTGTAGTCAATAAATACAGAGCACGTTTCTTTGGTAGGGACAGATGCACATAGACATAGTTATGTGTACAAACTCAAAAGACCATATTCTGGTAGAAATACACTCAGATTCACACAACAGACATATAGGAATGATGGAATTTCAAAAGCAACCAAGTAGAAAAGTAAAATTTTGGCTCCTCTTGATCAATTGACATTAGAGAAGTACTTTGATTATTTCTCTTTAGCAAGTCCTCAGAAAGTTATTGGTAAGTTGAAGCTTATTTTTAATGGGTTTCAAACAAATCGTATTGGTGATTTTTGTGAGGAATCTCGTATACGGTAAATCTGAGCAAAAGTGACCTTATCACCTGTCTCCAAACTACACTAAAGAGCTATAGTAATAAAGACAGGAAGTTTCTGGCACAAAAACAGAAAGAAAGGCAGAATAACTTAACAATCTCAAGGAATGAACTAAATACCTGCAATCATAAATTGTACTGTTCTTACATGTAACCGACCCAAGAGCAATGTGATTGTTTTTATAAGGGTGTTATGATAATCATTTACTGAAAGCAGTAAATATAGGTTGAAATAGGCAAAGGAACATAATGAAAGATTCATCGATGGAATTTTTTTTAGCAAAGTTGTCAAAAGTAAACACTGGGGAAAGCATATTCAATATAGAGTGCAAGAAAAATTAAATGTCTCCATACTGAAGAATGATATCAGGTACTTTTTTCTCACTATGCACAAAAACAAATAAATAAAACAAAAGATCTTGATTTGAAATAAAAGTTGTTAAAGAAACACAGGGAAAATTCTAGGTTGTAGATATGGGTAAGAACTTTCTCACAGAACCCCCATAACGCAAGTTATAGCCCTTTGGGCTGACAAATTGATTGCATGGTATTGGGAAGCTTCTGCAGATCAGAGGATAGTATCAACAGAATGGACAATAAACCTTAGAAACAGGAAAATTATTTACCAGGTGTACTTCAGACAAGGAGTTAGTATCCAATATATATTTCATAAAACTACAAAAATTATCTCTCCATTAAAAATAATCAAAACAAAAAATTAAAACTGATGATCAATAAAGAGGCCAATAAACTAACAGACAACACATACATAAAAAGAAATACACACAGTCTCTTTCTATATGTATACGTATATATAATTTTTAATAGTTTTTTCATTAATTAATCATTGTATAACAAATCTCTTGAATTTATTTTCCCTAACTTCAATATTATACTCTTTGGCCATCATCTAGGCTCGTCCCTACCATTGCGACCTCCATGACTTCATGCTACCCTTTGTGTCTACAACATTTTTAGATTATATTTATAGCTTTTTTTACTTAGCACAATGTCTTCCAGGTTCGTCCACATTTTGAGAGTGACAAGATCTTTGTTTTAAATATTGGAATAGCATTATGTTACATATATACACCATATTTTTCTTTATTAATATATTTATTATTATGGAATTTCACACCATGAACCGCAATCACACTCAATTTTCAGTCCTCTCAGGACCAACCCTTCTTGTGACACTCCTCTGAAAAAGAAGAAGAGGAGGAAGAACAAAAAATACAAGTCTAATTTGTGTTGCCCATATATTTATTAGAGCATGATAAAGCTCTCAGTGACTATCCTTAAAGGAAACTGAGTCCTTCCCCCAACAGGACCTCCACTAGAAGCCATAAATTGTGGAGAGCTACACTTTAGCATCCTTATCACAAGTTCTAAGAGATCAAAACAATCTAAAAGTCAGGCCAGGCATGGTGGCACATAACTTTTAATTCCAGTACTTAGGAGCATAAGCAAGGTGTAAATCCAAAAATATCATGGTAAACATACTGAGTTTTAGGTCAGCGGTGGTACACAAAAAGTACCTAGCTCACAAACAACATGGAAATAGTATTCCAACGACAGCCAGTTCTTTCAGTCTTGGATATGTACTGCAAGAACTGCATATACCACCACAACTATACCTACATAAGCATGATTATTTATTGTTATTATTTTCACAATAGAAGGAAGCAGAATTAGCCTAAATGTCCTAGAAGAAGTGGAAAAATCTCATTTATTTTGTTTTCATAGTAGAATAGATGGTAATCTTGAAGAATACAAAGAGATTATTAATGGGAGCTTATAAAAAGATATTAGGAAGCAACATTTGTTTTATCAAAGTGAAGTGATGTAAATAAGGAATGTAAGAAACTGCTTTACATGTAGACATGTATGTATATATATATAGTAATTTAATTGAGCTGTAAAGAAAAAATAGAATTATGAAAATTTTCAGAAAATGAATGAAACTAGAAAATGTTACATCTCATGAAGTAACCCAGTACCAGGAAGAGGAACACTTCTTGTTTTCTGTATGTAAATACCAACAATCAATTTTAGATATGGGTGAAGAAAGTAAAGAATGTAAGGACCAGGTGAAAAGTTAGGAAACATGGAGCTTGTGTAGATATCATGAATGACTTAAGATGGTCACTACCAGTTATTTGGCACTGATAAGTAAACAATAAATGTCACTGCTTTACAGCTCCTTATGTAATGAGTTTTGTCAGGGTGCCACTTTTGGATTACTTTGCAAAATGTCTTCAATTTCAAGGGCATACAGTTAATCTATCAGGAAGGAATACATCAGTCTATCTGCCTGTGTCCCTGAATCTTAAAATTTTCTGGCCCTTGTAAACTTCCAACCCTCTTCCCAGAGTCAGTCCCACAGTGTGTAATTATGTGGAACCAAGTATGGGTAAGATGGTTTCTGAGTGAAGAAGTGGAAAAATCTCATTTATTTTCTTTTCATAGTAGAATAGATGGTAATTGAGAAGAATACAAAGAGATTATTAATGGGAGCTTATAAAAAGATATTGGGAAGCAACATTTGTTTTTTCAAAGTGCAGTGATGTAAAATTTATGTTATTTAATTTTCTAGCATTGGGATAATAATTCATCTGTATATTGTCTTACAATAACACTTTCTGGTCATTGATCATAGTTTAAGCAAAACCAAACCAAACATGGAAGAAAGTTGTAAGGAAGGTAGGGAAATAAAGCTGAAAAGAGGAAATTAGTGAAGAAAGGAAGGAAAAATATAAGGAAAGGACGGAGGAAAGATGGGCAGAAACAGTGGACAGCACTTTCGGATAAATTATCAACGTCCACAGGTTTCTATAAGCCTATTCTACTTTGTCCCAGGCTACTACTAAACATTTCACACTTGTCCTGCCACTGAAGCCTCACAGCAACACTGCTCAATAGACCTTGAAATTAGTGAGGGAGAGGGGAGATTGACAGCCAGTCAGATCATGGCCAACAAATACAGCAACTAGGAGCAGCTTTGCCCCTATGAGAGAAATAAGGTTAGGGGAAATATTAAAGTAGTGGGACTGTCCCGGTTTCATGGCAAATGGCTCTTTGTAACTCATGGCAGCCTGAGTTTGAAACCTAAAAATTGAAAGCATAAAATCCTATTTCAGAAAAATGACTTTTCTCAGTAAAGAAAATGGACCAGATGTTTAGTGCATAAACCAACAGGTTTCTATTTTTATTTCTTGTGTTCTGAATTTAAAGCATTTAATACAAGCTCCTATGCTAACATACTTAAATCATTACTTCATATAGGTTTCAATTTTAATTAATCATTATTTATAGGTCTATATTCTTATATCTTATTTTTCCATAGCATTTGTCAAATGAAATTGGGTATAAATGTATTTCCTTGACTTATCTTTTCATCCTAGTTACACAATATTTTTGGTGAAACACAACTTTTTGTCATATGCACCAAAGAATTAGCTACTCCACCATAGAAGAGACCTTTCATCAAAATGTAAAGATTTAGCTTCTCTTCAATTAAAAAAAAAAACTTGACATTAAAATGTTATACTGGAAATCAAAGAAAACACGAGGAACTCCCATATCCATATCATTAATAAAATGAAAAACCCTCTAACAGCTTTAGGATTTAGTGTGTAGTTTATATTCCTAGGTGCTGCTGACACAATTACTGTGATATCATTATTAGAGACACAAAACTTCCAAATGGGTTTTAAAGCTATAAATATGGTCAGTCGTTTGACTTATTAATTCTCTTCTTGAGAATTTATCAAATTTAAAAGCCTGTAATTTAAAAATATTTAGAAAAGTTAATACAGAAATATCTATTTCATCAGAAGACTTAAAAACACCACAAATAATCCTTAAAAGATATATAGCCATCCACTGAGATTGCTATGACCAACACTAATGAATGGCTGGTTTAAACATCACCCTCCAGAATGTCATCCCAACCTGTTACTTGATATGCATACATTTGTCCAGAATGAGAAGGCCGATGTCAAGGTGCTGGTCAATTTTGTATCATGAGAAAGTTCTTTTCCGGTCTTTCAAATGGCTATATCCATATTGTATTTGTGATGAAAAGATGAGAGTAAGTACAAGATAATGTTCAACAGGGAGAATGCAAAATGTACAGGTGCTCTGATGCTTCTTTTAAAGATGATAATAAATCTGATGGATAGAGCTCTACTCTGATAACTTCACTTGACCCTCACTAACCAAACTAATATCCTATTGTTAAGTAAATCTGTATTAGTCAGGGTTCTCTAGAGGAACAGGACTGATTGCCATGCCTGCATAGCCTGGAACTGAAACCCAGCGAAGGACGTTAGGATTGAACACACATACACCTCTCAAGCTACGGGTAGAAGCAGCCCTTTATTGACCAGCATCACGGGGGTTTATACCTCACACAGCCAGGTGGGCCAACAGGTGAAGACCTCATCGCCTGATCCTCGGTCAAGGCCAGGGCAAGGCGTGCTCAAGAAGCAGGATTGGTAAACAACTTTGACACAGCTCTCAGAAGATCAATTCAAAAGGGCAAGAAAAGGTCACTAGCAGGGAAGAGCAGCTGGAGGCCAGGACTCCAAACGGTCCCAACAACTGATAGAACTCACACACACATATACACACATACACACACAAAATTTATTAGAGCAAGTTAAAGACTGAGGTCTGACTATTACAACAATGCTTGTCACCGAATAGAAAGCCAAAGAATCCAGTAGTTATTCAGTCCAGAGGATTGGATATCTCAGGTGTTTTCCGCATACATCAGAATCCTTACAACATAGGCTCTAAAACGAGTGAAGTAATGAACTTTCCACTGAGATTGAGGAGAAGCAGGCAAAGAACAAGAACTTTCTTCTTCCATATCTTTTATATAGGCTGCTACTAGAAAGTGTGACGTAAGAGCTTGGGATTTAGTTAAACTTAGAAGTAATGAAATTAAAAATAAAAAATATCTGTAAGGTTTTGACATGGAAAATCTGGGGAGACAAAATGATTTAGGCCGCAGCACAGTGATGGCAACGGAAGAATTTTTCCAGTTTACTAAAATGCTTTAAAAGATGAGAAATATTTAGAATATATTTTAGATGGATAATATAAAATGCAACCCCTGATATTTAACTTAGGTTAACTCTTGAAAGTCAAGTTGAGTTTGGGCCCCTAATGCTGAATATACTGCTCACATAAAACAATACGGCTCATGTAAACACAGGACTCAGATGATTCAGGCTGGATATGATATGAAATCCTCTTTCTTGCAAACTAAATTCCATGGTTCCAAAAGATACTATTCAAGCATTATCCACTTGCAGCACACGTGGACCATGACAATACCAGCATGGCAAAATAATGCATGAGGGGGGAAAGTGGTGCTCCCATGTTGGTGGCAACCAACAGCTGTATAATTTGACACAAGGCCCCATCAGCTGGAGGTAAATAATGTCTAGTACTGGAAAACTTGCCAGCTTTCTGGGGATAGTGAGGGTTTGGACCTTAGGAAAACAAGATACTATGACCTCTTTGCTAGACAAACATAAATCTTTAATTCAGGGTAAATATTATCTTTCTAGCCACATATATGTATAGCTACCATATTTCATCAAAAAAGTCTCACTTTTCAACCACTGGAGTTCATCACAGGAAACACAAGGGTACGCAATATAAAAATCAACATATCAACATATTTGGAAATCCAAACCTCAAAAAATACCTCTACATTCCAGCTCCTACATCTATGTCTCTGAGAACACCACAGAAGATTTTAAGAGCAAAACTCCTAGGAAGTCTGATGTGAAACAGTCTTAGAAATTGCTGAATAAACATGATGGGTACAATGGTAATACCAAATAATAGAGATGTTAGCATAGAACATCTATGCATAGGAGTAATACTTCACACCCTTAGAGAAGTCTGATTGTTGGGAGAAGGAAACTTAGCATCATCTAGGGACAAGTTCCTCACTAGTTGTCATGCTTAAAACCATAGACAGACAAGCAACAAAACCATCCTCAATAAAATCTGTTTATCTATAATTGTGCATACACATGCATGTATGCATATATATATCAAAAATATAATACAAAGAAGGGCATTAACTTCAGAATGGTTACGTCTGAGAGGAGTGTCTGGGAGAGTAGCTGGTGGGGTGGGGGGTAGAGAACTTGAGGAAGGAAAGGAATGTGGAAAATTGATGTAATTCTATCTCAACTAAAATATATGAAACTAAATATGCAAAATTAGGAGATGCATTTTAAAAGTTTTCATGTGAAGGTGTGAAAGATACAATTAAAAGTTTTCAATCTTACTCAATAACATTACTTAGGCTACATTATTTGTAGATTAAAAGCACAGTAATCTGATTATAAAACAACATCATTTTGTTAAAAAGAACATAAATAGACAATATTTTCTTACTAGGAAATTTATACAGTGTCATATCAAATCTTATACAACTACCAGTTCCAGGAAAATTAGGGGTATAATATAAATCACAAATTGACAAATTGAAAAAATTTCCTCCTGATGTTAGGGTAAAAAAAACTATCCTAATTAGAGACATCAAGTAAAAGGTAAGGGGAAGAGGCATAATTATTTACTATATTTAATAATAAAGCTTGCCTACTCTTTGTAAACCCAAAACTCTAGAAGAATTAAAAAAATAAACAAAACTTGCAATAGACACTGGGCATTTTTAAGCCCAAGAGTCAGGGAGAAATGTGATGTGTCATCACGATCGGCTGACCATGGAGCAACATAACTCTAAATGACTTCCCGACATGCGTGAAAAAGGACTTCACCGAAGTAAGGTTATGTCCAATAACAGGGACAATATGTCATGGAAATACAAGTAGAAATCATACAAGATTTCTTTTCATAATGCCACAGTTGTAAGAATAAATGATGTTTGATACTCATTGGTTAGATATAAACAGCCAATATTCCATGAGCTGTTGGACTTTTAATTTGAGAATAACTTGGAGCTATCTAGCTTTGAGGAGATGAACATCATCATATACTAACTCCATCATCTCCTACTCACTAGACAGTCTTGTACAGATGCTATAGAAAGTTGTAACCACCCATACACAGCAGCACTCCTAAGAATAGAAAAAAGGATGGAATCTACACAAATACCAACCACCACTAGAAAAGCCAATAATAATTGACAGATTCCTATATAAAGTTAATATAATGAATCAATGAATATGGAATCATTTGGTCAAGATTAAAGAATCTCACAAAGCATTGGCACAAGAATAAACCTCACTGCATTAGTATTTATATTGAGTAAACCATAAGTAGGCTTGTACACTATGATTAGCATGACAGACATAGTAAAAGAAGAAGAAAAACATTAAACAATGAGCATATCTAAGAACTCTTAGCAACCAAAGGGAGAAAGATATCTGTGTTCACTTAGGACTGAGTAGGGCTTATCTGGTAGATACTATGATTTTCATTATTTCTTTCTGATACATCATATACGGTGTATTTTTTATAAGGCCTTTAAAAGTGAGAAAAATTTAAATTTGAATATAACTTTGAATTACACATGGACAATGATGTTATGTCTAGATAAAACTAATACTAAATTGCAAGTATCCTAAATTTAAAATGTGTTTTGATATATTAAACCTTTAAAAGCAAAGCTGGATAACACAGGGCTGTGATCATGAGAATAAATGAAAGCTGTACCACATACTCACTCCCAGGCATTACATGTCATACCATACCACACAGCCATACCAATAGCTATAAAATGATCAAACTTAGAAATTAAATATAGATTAAATTCTATTGAGTACATATTTGTTTTATATTACACTAAACACAAAATATTTAGCCAAATATCCAAAATAAACTATCAGGTATAGTATATGTCCTCCTAAATAATAGTCATTTACAAAACACTGCATCATGTGCTAGATTTTCCTGTAATGGTCATTTGGTCAAATGGTCAAATTGTTGGAATTGTCAGTACCCAGCTTGGCAATAGACACTCATAGGCATTTAAGTATAGGATCAAAAAAGAGAAAAAACTTATCAAATTGTGGAGACCCAAATCCATAAAGAAGTACAAAAAGAAGTCTGCATATTTAGTTTATTAAAACCCTTTCTTCTTCCTGCCCATCATGTCATAGTCACCTCTCTCTCAGGTTCCCACTACCAGAATGTTCTTCTTAACCACAGACACAGAATTGATGAAGCCAATGCTGGTCCTTAGAAGGGATGAGCTCAATCATCCTCTCTTGGAATGTGTTTCAAAGGTAGCTGTCATGGTCCAGAAAACCTAAGAACTGAAATTATATATTATTATTATTTTATTCCTGTATTTAATCTCCAAAGTGACTGCAGTTGGACAATAACTTAATGGTTTACCATCTATGATTACTTCAAACTTTATTATCCTATTGGTTCAATATATGGAACTGTGATGCAGGTTTCTATATTTGCTGCAATCCATCATATTACTGAATTAATCCTATTAAGTACAAGTATTATAGTTTTTACCTGGTGGAACAAGATACAGAAAGAAGAAAGGTTTAATAACAATTCTGATTTTTTTTAACAGAAAAAATCATACATACCTTACACACTCATCTATTTGCTTCTTACTTGTGTGCCCTGAGCAACCATTAGATTTCTATGGATCACAAACATTCAGAAAATGAGAGGAAATCATGCTGTAAATAGAATGACTTGAACTCACAGGCCGAATATTTCTCCTGAAACCATGCAAAAGGAAACAAAGCAAAATACCACACATATTGTAGTCACTGGAATGGTAGCATGGAAAACTCAATGCAATCAGAGCCTCGGGTGGCTTCTAAATTTGTCATTCAGCATTTTATGTAACACCGTACACTATAGATTTATTTTGTACTGGAATCTGATCTTTTGTTCTATTCAGCAGTCCACTGTCTCCAGAAGCATTACTTCATCTTCTACCAATCCTAAGATCAATGGTGTTAGTCCTGGGACTATATCATCCTTAGAAATCAGATAGGCTGTTTGGGTACTTTGCAAAGAATACACGAAAACTGATTGCTTTGTTGGACTTTAAATGACACCATTTTTAATTTCAAAAGACATATATGCTTTCTTAAATATTTAGTCCTTAGAATGAAGATAGTTTAAAATTTGATTAGTATATACTTGATATTTTGACTAGAAAATAGTCACCATGATTTTTAGTAGAAAAGACTCAAAAGCTTTAAAAATTCACAAGCAACAGTACTTCCTTTTATTATTATTTTATGTATCTTATTTCTATTTCCATGGAAACAGAACAGAAGTTGCAGCTAGAGGCCAGAAGTAGATTAGAAATCTTTCTTCTGACTTTGTTTGCTGTCTCCTGAGGTGATAGACTTTGCTAGTATTTTATGAGTGGAAAGGAAAGGACCTCCACAATTCAATGTTGTTTGTCAGATTCTTCAATAAATTAACATGTGCAAGAATTTATTCTTTTCCAGTAGAGATGATTGAATATTTGGGTACTTTTTTTCAGAGAACATGAAGTTTGAACACCGAAAGTAGATTTTAATATGACTGTTGGACTTTATTTTTAATTGATGTTAAGTATGAACAAGTTCAGGGTATACATAAAATAAGAAGAAAGACACAGTTAATCCTTGAGTTGTGACCTTCTTCCTACCTAACATCAGCATAAATATATACAAAAAATTAAATCTAGTGTTGCAAGTGTGAGATAATACACATGGACTTTAAATTTAAGCTCACAATTTAGCCTTAATAATGACCTCACTTCTTTCCCATAGCATTATGATGTCATAGTCCTCTTGTCAGTATCATGCAATCATTCAAGGATGTGTATTCCAATAGTTCCTGTAATAACTGAATTAGAAATAGTACACTTACATACTGAAAGTAAAAATTTAATTTATTTCAATAATCTGTGCTTTAATAACATAAATATATTTGAATGGAGTCAATTTTTATTATTTGTAGGAATAACAGTTCACTTTAATATACTTAACATTTTTCTATCTTACTATATATCAATGTACTTATTCCTAATGACAATTCTTCATATAAACAATATTAAATACATTATTATTTTTTGACTGAATCCTAAGATTTGCTAAAGTTACAATATGATACCCTCGAATGCTTTTAGAATTGCAAAAAATAATTTTAACTAGATTTTAAATTATAGAATTCATACCGATATAGGTTTATAGTTTATTCAACAGAAGTTTGGGTATAGGTCTTCAGATTCCAATGTGGTGAACTAAAAATATGTCTAATGCAGCATGGATATATACAAATTGGTTAGGGCTACAAATCTTCAACCTTTGCTTCAAATTACTTTATTCCCATACACTCACCCTTCAAATTTCAGGTTTTCATCTTACAATGATGTACTCTTATGATTAATATTATATTAATTAATTAATATTAATATTATAAAACTACCTTAATAAAACAAATGTTCTCAGTCAAAATTGTAAAAGGAGCAGCAAAAGAGATTATTTGTGATTTTTGGTGTGTATGTTAGAGTTGCAATGCAACAATGTTGAGTTGAGTAGAGATTTAAGGAGGTCAGCACCAGAAAACACTGCTTATCTTAAAGAGCAATCCAACAAATGTGAAGTCAGTTCAATGTTTTTGAAGGAGAGCTAAATTTCTGTTTGAGCAACACAAATTCAGGTTTGCATTTTGGAAAATGCAAAAATGGTTACTGCTACTTCAGGAAAGGTGTACTGTAGCCAGATTGGACTAGAAAGTATAATGAATTACTAATTTTAATTGATTGGTAGACATTTGTGGCTACTAATTACTATTTTAAATGTGCAATCTTGAAAAATGAACTCTGTGTGAGCATGAAGTTATTGTCAGGAAAAGTTTTAAGGCTACATAGTATTAAAAAAATAAAATCACAATAGAATTATAATATTATATTGTAGAAATAGTAAAAAGTACACAGAGCTTAATCTAACAATATCACTGATGGTGTGTCATTGTTTTTTTAATCTTTGATTATTGGCAACCCACCATCCAGCTCCCAAATAAATACACAGAGACTTATTCTTCCTTATGAATGCCTTGCTTTTGTTGGCTTATTTCTAGTCAACTGTTCTTGAATTAAATTTTCACCTCTATATTTTGCCCCTGGGATATTCCTTTCTCTAGTCCATATGTCTTTCATTACTTCTTATTCTGTTGCTGGCTATGTGACTAGATAGCTGGCCCCCAGCCTCTTCCTTTCATTCTCATTTTCTCCTCCTCTTTCTTCTTTCTCCCATTTATTCTTTCTGATTTCTAGCCCCATATATTTCATTTTCCTGCCTAGATATTGGCTATTATCTCTTTATTAGACCAATCTGGTGTGTTAGGCAGACAAAGTAACATAACTTTACAGAGTTAAAAAAATGGGGCATAAAATAATGCAACACATTTTTGCATCATTAAATAAACATTCCACATCATAAACTAATGTAACACATTTTCAACTAATATTCCACAACAATGGTAAATATACTTATGAGGAAGATAGAAATCAAAGAGGAGGACAAGGTGCCAGGGCTAATAAAATGTATATAAATTGGCCTGGCAATGGTGATGCATACCTTTAATCCTAACACCCAGGAGGCAGAGGTAGGATGATTTCTATGAGTCAGGTATAACAAGTAATTTCCAGGACAGGCAGAGCTACACAGAGAAAGCCTATCTAGCGACACAAAAAGAAAAAAAGTATGTAATTTGGTTCCACTAAGGGAGATCAAGATTAATATGTGATAGAGAGAATAAATCAGTAATAAAAGTGCTACAGCAAAGAAAATTCAATAATTATTTCCATCCTTTGTGGATGACTAAAACTTAATATGTTCCAAACACACACACACACACACACACACACACACACACACACACACACACACACACACACACACACATCAGTATTTGGGCATGGAACGAAACAGAGAGATCTCTGCAATGATGTAGAAATTTATGAGAACTCACTGTTTCAATATTCAGCCTAATTATCCATGAGTGAAAAGGAAACTAAAATTGCTGTGAGATTTCATCATAGCCAAGTCAAAATGATTAAGATTGGGTTAATAAAATGCTGAAAGGAGTTAGTGCAGATGAAGGAAAAGAAGAACACTTAATTCAGTGCTAGTAGTTGTGCAAACTGCAAAACAACTACTTTTTTTTTGACAGTTCTTCAAAAAGCAAAAACAAATAGTAATTTTGTAAAGCAGCTGTAGACTCTTGACCGTTGTGGTGGTTTGAATGAGGGTGCCACCTCAGTGGATTAATCCCTGGTACTCAGTTAGTGAAACTATTTGGGAAGGATCAGGGTGTGTGGCTAGTGTTTTAGTTACTCTTCTATTGCTATAAATTGACACCATGAGGTTGACTCTTGCAAAACTTCCTTGTAATATGGGATATGGAGCCTGCACCAGCCATCTTCTGTAACCAGTAAAGACTTACAGTCTAGGGTCTAGGATATCAACCCAGACATAAAACCTTCAACCTACAATTTGTCCTTCGGGCAAGATATGCTTGGGTAAAGTGGCACAACACTTTGAGAATATCCAAGCGAGGACTGATAAAATTTGTACCGCGAGAGGGAGCCCACCGGTGACAATGTCTGAAGGGCCAGGAGCCGGATGCTGGACAGGCCAGAGATCTACTATAAAAGTACAACAAGAAAACCAAACAGGAAAACAAACAAAGTCAATGAAATAATTACTGATGATACTCTCATATATGTTTAGGCAAGAGTCGGGCATAATCATCATCAAAGAAGCTTCATCCAGCAACTGATGGAAGCAGATGCAGAAACTTATGGCAAAACATTAGCCGAAGCTTGGGAAATCCTGCAAAAGAAGGAAAGGATTGAAGGAGCCATAGGATCAAGGTCACCACAAGAAAATGGACCACAGAACAACTAAGTCGGGTTCACAGGAACTCACAGAGACTGAACTTACCATAGAGGACTTGGTATGGGACTGACCTTAGTCCTCTGAACATGTGTTATGGTGTTGGAACCTGGTCCTCTTAATGGTGGGAACCAGGCTGTCTCTTGATTCTTGTGTGCTTTGGGACCTTTTCCTCCTACTGGGTTGCCTCACCTATCCTTAATATGATGGGAGATGCCTAGTCTTATCACAACAAGATATGCCAGGTTAATATTCCTGGGAAGTATGCTATTTTATGAAGGGAAAGGTGGAAGAGTGGATCTGAGGAGAGAGAAGGTGGAGTGGAGAGAATGGGCAGAGAGAAAAGGGAAGGGGAACTCTGGTCAGGATTCAGTTTATGAGAGAATAATGAATAGAAAGAAAAATAAAAAGAAAGAAAAGGGTTAAAAAAGAAACTCAGAACAATAGACTGAAATCATAATGCAAAAATGAGTAAAATGCCCGTTACAATTATAAATAAATAAAAACAAGAACAATTTAGGAAATAAGTGTCAAATAGTAGTTTTTACAGCTTTGAATTTAAAAAAGGGCTTTTTCGCTGAATGTGATGTCAAAGGAGTAGAATCCTAGTGTTCATGAGGGGGAAGAAGGAGGATAAAATCTGTGGTGTCAGCCTTGGCTTCACAGTGTAAACAGAGGCAACAAAACTAAGATGGAAAAAAGCACCAAATACCTACTTTTAAAAAAGAACCTTTGCACTGTAATCTCAATTGCACTTGTATATAAAATAATTTTGTTAAATGTATAGGATTTTGTTAGTGTCCTATTAGGATAATATTGATGCTTAGTTTTCATTTTTCTATATTCTGCATATTCTATGATATTAAACTCAACAAACTCAATGTAATATAGAATTTTAAAAGCTGGATAATAAAAAATCAAGGTAGGATAATCAATACTAAGACTGATAATTTACAGTTTCTTTATAGTATCACTTGAATAAGTACCAATAATGTATGAAGCTATACTAAAAACAAATAATACTGGATTCAATATGTATAGCTCCACTGTGAAGTGGTTGCAGAGTGTCTCCTTCTGGCTCTCCAAAAGAGACAGAAACAGATTACTTGGTTGTATAAGGTGTTGTTTGCAGGGAACTGAAAAGCGATCAGAAAGCTTCATCAGTGCTTAAGGGATATATGCAAATGTTAATATGCATGCAAACTTCCTAAGTCATTAAATGTTCCTCTGATTCTCTACATGGAAATGGGTTCTTTACATTTTTCTCATTCATTCAGAGATTTCCAGAATTTCATGCATGGGACATGATTGAGAAACATCAGACTACAGGATTAATCTGTAGAAATTAGAATACCTCAGTTAGACTGCAGTAGCTGGTGAAGAGCAGTTGATTCAGTCATGAGTCATAACTCAGTCATAATCTGTATGAAGCTAATTAACAAACACAGACATAATAAAACAGATCTTGCATTTATAATAGTTATTTTGAGACTTTTTATATGTAATATGCAATATAAATATTAATATATATATGAAATGTTTAAGAAGCCGTTAATCTAAAATAAGGAGTATCTACAACTATTCCAGACATCTCCAAAATTATACTTTTATTTGGAAAACAAGAATTTGATCAATATTTGCTTATATCTCAATGAACCCAAATACCTGCTTGGTAGAAGGGAAGAATAACATCCCACAAATGCCTTCTGACCTTTACATATATACTAGAGTATTCATGTGCTCCTCATGCAACAAGGTAAAAATAAATTTTAAATTAAAAGCTATTATACTCTGTAACCTTGCCCCTGCCCTATTTCTCACAATTAAGTGGAACTCTTACCATTGTGTCCAGTCATCAGTAATCTTTGAAAAACATTTTTGAATGATACATAAAATGATGAAATGATAGGGTGACATGTTGTGATGCATGCGTGTTGAATCATAATGAAATTATGATTTAACTTCTGTTATTTAAATATATATATATATATATATTTGGTTTTGTTACAGTAAAATATTGCAATACCCCATTTTGTAGATTTTCAAGATATATGATAAAGTGTTAGTTTTAGTCAAATGATGCTAATACCAAAATTTCTAATTCCTATATAAATAATGTACAAAATTCACTTATCAGCCTTTTGCTATTCTAACTTCTGACAGTTCAAACTTCTGATAGTTCAATATTTTATTGTTCCTCAAATTAGTAGGATCATCTGGTATTATTTCACACTTTGTTTATTTTGCTTAATTTAATGATCTATATTTCCATTGATAATGCCACAAGAGAATTCTATTAATTTTAAGGGCTGTTAGTAATAGATTCTTAGTCCAGAATATGTGCAGTTGTGATCTACATGCATCCAACAATTAGTTAATACTCTACCTGCTTCATTTTCTTGGTTACTTAGGATATTGGTGCCATGAACATGGGAACACAGTACTCTCTTTTACAGACTGTTTACCTCCTTCATATATACAGGAGTTAAAATGTTAGACATATAGATTATTTTTACTTTAAGAAATTCCACACTGATTATCATGATGTCTGAAATGCCTTTTCTTCTCTATCTTTGACAGCACTTATTATCTAAAATATTTTGCATAATATCCATTTTTTTTACTGGAGCAAGACACTATCTCCTATGGATTTGATTTTCATTGATGTGTTGATTAGGGATGTGGATTATCTTTTCATATCTTTGCCATTTGCTTGTATTCATTTGTGAAATCTCTAATTAAGTCTATTGCCCAGTTCCAGTTTGATCAATTTGAATTTTACTCTAACACTGAGACTTTGGTTTCTATTATATCCTAGATGTTAACCCTTTGTCCTATATGTAGTTTCTGAGTATTTCCGTTAATTTCTTAGGCTGTCTTTCAATCTATGGATGCCTTCTTTGTCTGTTTGGAAGTGATTTGATATGTTGTAACCCAATTTATTTTGTTTTCCTTTTGTTCGTTGTGCTTTAGGGTCTTGCCCCAAAATAACTTTACCCATTCTTCAATATTGCTCATATGACTATGCCAAGTTTGAAAATCATTGAAGTAGAAGGTAAAAGAAATAAGGAATCAGAGGACAGTAGTAGTGAGAAAAACAGTGCCTGAGGAGAGGTGTGGCCTCTACAGAGAAAGCTGCATAGATCAAACTCACAATCTAGTGAAAGAAAATTTGCAGAGAAATGAGTAAAACGGGCAAGAAATACTGCACTGAATATTATTGCAGTCAGAGAGATAAATTGAACTCAGTTACACCAAAACCAAAATTTACTTTTCAGCCTCACAGGGTGCTAGAGGAAAAACACTGGCTGTTCTCTGTGAATTTGATCAGTGCTCATAACCTTAATCAGAAATAGGCTAGCACCTGCCACAGCGATGGAGAAAGGGGTGTTTTCTCAGTTGGTGGATATAGTCGGAAGGAAGGATAATATGCACATCTCTCACAGCCCCAGGCTGTAGCAGAATTAACAACAACAAATGAAAGAATTAACAACTAAATGTAAAGTAAATGCTCTAGGAAAAAGGAGTTTTGTTTGTAAATATGACAAGGCTAGAGCTGCCTTGCAAGGGAGAGCTGAGTTCTATCAACTGAGGAACTGCATTTATCACATTGGCCTATGGGCATTTTTCTCAACTCAAGATTGATGCAGGAGGGTCTGGCCCTGGAAATATGGTTCAGGGTTGTATAAATCCATGCTGAGCATGTCAGTAAGAAATTTTGTTCCATGGATTCTTCTTCAGTTTCTGTTTCTGAGTTCATCTCTTGATTGTTATTCTCTTGATGATTACCTATAATGTATTCTCTAAAATTAGCTATTTCTTTTCCCATATTGCTCATGGTCAAGATATTCATCAGAGCAACAGATGCAAACTAGAACATGAGGCCAGTAGCCCAGAGTAGAGACATATTTCTTTCATCTTTACTCAAACTGTAGGGCTTAGGTTGAAATCTCATGCATTAAGAACATAGTTCCCTATGTTAATAATTTGGTTGCCAATTCTTTTTCAGTATTTATAATTAGTTTCCTTGTAGGAAGTCTTAAGATGTGTTCTTTTAGTCTTCCAGAACTTCAGATATCTGTGCTTGTGATCTTCCTTCCTCGGTGCATAAGTATTATTTCCTTGTTCCTAAATCATCATCTCGTCTTAGTGTAACTCTGCCACACAATCTTGTCACTAGTGGTCCTAGCATCATGTTCCTTTTTTCCCCATAACTATTAATACATTTGGGTATATTTTATGAAATTAACTGTAATAGTTTTTTTCTATCAATTCATTGTGAGGCACTGTCTTCTGGGTGATGAAACCCTCAAATATAAATGAACATGCTTAGCTCTCTTCAGAAAAAAAACCTGGAAAATAACCATACTCTTCCTCAATAATGAATGAGATTTAAGTTTTCCTAAAACACAGCATGCAGTTCACATATTTTTCCTGTTTTCTGAGCAAACCAATATGGATTAACATTGCATCCTATATGAGAAACTCTATTTTTAAGATTATATTTTCCTACTTCTTTTTAAAAATCAGATTGTGATAATACTGAGGCAAAGTTAACTCTCCAAGGAGACCTGAGCTGTTCAGTGTAATTTATCTCTTGTTTCCTGAAATGCTAGACCATGCATTATTTGGAAGGAAAGTGGATCAAGAATTGGACATGAAAACATTAATTAATGTTTAACATTTATATTCTCTATTTTACAAGCTTCTGGTTCTCTCTGTGGGGTAGGTATTGAGAACCAGGCATTGTGTTTATCATTGTTCTAAGAGGCATAGTCCCTATCATTGCTCTAAGTGTAAAGTCTTATTCCTGTTGATAAGGAAAGATATTACGGTTACACTTCCAGAGAATTATATTCCCACTTATATGGCCCCATGGGACCAAGCAAATGTTGAGAGATTAGAGCTGGTGCTGGTTTTAGTGGAGCAGATTTGTAATAAAACTGCTGTCATTGTAGTGAACAGAAAAATATCTTTTAGAGTTAAAGCAAATGAATCAAAATGCCCAGAAATTTATACAGCAATATTTATGTACAAGTTTAAATGTGCCATCATTTTTATTTTACAGTTATATGACCGAGTTGCCCTGGGCAAGACAAGCCATTTGATTTTCTGAGAGTGAAGATAAATTGGATAAATTCTTCATTTTCATACACTGACTCCCTTTTAACCCGCATGGCAACATAAATAAGACTTTGCTGGCTTATGCTCTTCTCATTGCAATGATGTTGGTAGCAAACCTAAAGAAATTTTAAATGAAGAAAAATGTGACTGGAGGAGTGAATCATTAGAAAGCATTGGATGAGTAGCTATCCAATTAGTGCACAAGAGGGAAATGAGTCCCCCAAGAATCCCCACTGCACCACTTCGGAAGTTTCTGTGACTAAAGGATCAGTGAGGCTCCGTAGGAGAGGAAGATCACCAGTGGGAGACACAGATCCTTTTGTTTGCTTTTTGCACAAAACGCAGGTGATGTTTTATACTTTCTTTATACTACTACATCATTACCTATAAACAGGAGAGGCCGAATGCACATGACAAGTTTATTGTTAAGTAGAGTGTATGCTGATCTTTGAAGTAAGATATAGAAAGATGTAAGCACCAACCAGTTCCCTTCAGTTAGTGTTAGGTATTGTTCTTTCGTGATGAGCCATTCTTGTGAGAAAGACACCCAGAAGATAGGAGGAAATGGTAGAAATGATCGAGGAAAGCCTTTTAAGAGTACCCAGAAGAAAGACAAGAAGGAAATTTCAGAGTGAGGGGGGGTTAGGAGATGAGTGGAAACTACTTCAAATCAGAATCTATTTTGAATGGTTTTTCATAAGTAACATGCTTGAGTTAAGTTTAAATATAAGTAAATTTATTTCTTTTATTAATTTCCAAGAATTTCTAAATAGATACATAAAATACAAATAACTTCCTCCTATATTTTCATAATATCACATGACAGTCTTAGTGAAATTTTAAAAAAAAAGAGTTTACAACCTAATGGAAAGTGTTACAATGTTTTCCTCATACACAATGTTTTCATAAGGAGATGTAGGGTGCTAAAAAAAATGTGTCATGGTGGTGGTGGCACATGACTTTGATCTCAGGATTTGGGAGGCAGAAGCAGATAGATCTCTGAGGTCCAGGTCAGCCTGGTCTACAGAGGAAGTTCTAGGACAGTCAGAGAAATACAGAAAAACTCTGTCTTAGAACAGAAAAGAGGAAAAAATTTCAAACTGGGAATATCTGTAAAAAACAAAGAGTATTCTAAGATCTTGGCCCAGAGGGAGTAACATCAGAGGCAGATAAGAGGACCTTAGTAGCCAGGTGGACTGCTTTAGTGAAGAGCAAGCTCCTCTGATGGCCAGAGGCCGAGACAGCTGCTATCTAGGGAGACATGGTACGATAGACACATGGATAATCAAAAGGCAGCCACATGAATAGTCTTTGGCTTCAACAAATTTGAATGTAGCCAAAAAGTCTAGGAGCAGCAAGGATTTGTTTTTTGCAGAGTGCGTGTTCATGCCATCTGCTGGAAGGCAATCTCATATTTCTGTTACTTCACTTCACTTTCCAGCCTCAAAGCAAGTTAACAAATGAGTAACTAAACCCTATACGTATTTGTTGGAGAGAGAGAGGATGCTTTCAAATAATCACCAGCAAGTAGGCATGTCCCAGCAGAATTTTTAAAAAATGAAAATCAACTTCAAGGTGTCATAATGGTTAATCTGGTAGGAACATTAACAACTTCTTGGAAGTCATTATTTTAAGCATTTTATAGTGAATCACATGGATTTTATCTGTGGATAGCTTGAAGATGTCAAAAGTATATTCTTGTCAGAATCATGGATGCCACCTACAGTAAAGAATTGTACAGGGCAGGTACAAAGAGTTTTTTATAAACACTCGTTGTTGAGCTTATTTTGTAAAATATTGATATGGAATGAAAGAAAATGCCTGTTATGTGTTATTTAAAGATTTTCACTGATAACTCAATAATAAAATTAGAGGAAATGTAGAAATATTTCATAAAATTAAAAAATACTGTAACTTCAAAATACAAATGTGTTTTGGAAAACATACAAGAAGAAGGGACAGGTGGATTTAATTTGCTCTTTCTCTGTGCTTTTCATTATTATATATATTACGCATTTACTTGATCATCCCAAAGAACTGAGTGATAACTCAGTATATTGTCAATTTATGCTTTATGAAACACAAACATTTATAACAAATAAATTATTAGGTCAGGATGTCATTCTTAATGTTCATCATCATCTGCTGAGAATTACAGGAGACTGAAAAAAAAATCTGGTGTGGGAGGTCCTTCTGTCTATGTGTTTCTTTTATTGGTTAATGAATAAAAAAAACTGTCTCAGCCTGTGATAGGCAAATGAACAGAGCTAGATGGCAAAAACTAAAATAAATGCTGGGAGAAGGAAAGTGGAGAGAAAGATGCCATGGAGCTGCCAGCAGAGATAGACATACTGAAACTTTGCTGGTAGTTAATGCACAGATTACTCGAAGTGAGTTAACTTAATATGTAAGCGTTTGCCAATAAGAATCTAGAGCTAATGGTCCAAGCAATGCTGTAGTTAATATAGTTTCTGTGTGATTATTTTGGTTCTTGGTGGCTGGGACGAACAAGCGGCCCCTCGTCCAACAAAAATGAGTATTTCTGTGTCAGTACATAAGCATTCTTGCCTGTACTCATACATGTACTCATTCACACACGCCAATTACATACTGCAAAATATGTTTTGTGTCTGTGTGAGTGTGTGTGTGTAGCCAATAGAGACATGTGGCTATAACATATCCTGCATAATGAAGGAAAGAAATCCATGTTGTAGAATAATTTGGTCATATTAGCAAAAGTACTGAAAGTTCTTAACTAAATATTTTTGAAAAGGGAGAGGCCTAGCTTCTCTAGGATCATGAACTATAGGCTCAGTGTCCTTTGTTTATGACTAGTATTCACTAATGAGTGAGCACATACCATATTCATATTTTTGAGTCTGGTTTATCTCACTCAGGATAGTGTTTTCTAATTCCATCCATTTGCATGCAAAATTCAAGATGTCATTGTTTTTTACCACTGAGTAGTACCCAAGGAAAAACATATATATATCCACCTGGAAACTGGAAGCAGAGAAGATCACCTGACAAAATTTGAGAATATGGGGATGGGAGATAGAAAGAAGGGGAGGAGGGGAAAAGGAGAGGGAAGAAAGGGAGTATTGGGGAGAGCTTAAGGGAATGGGATATTTGAGATGAAGGAAGGACAGATATGAGAGCACGGAAAGAGATATCTTGATTGAGGGAGCCATTTTGGGGTTAGCAAGAAACCTGGCTCTAGAAAAATTCCCTGGAATCCACAAGAACGACCCCACCTAAGACCCTGAGCAATAGAGAGGGTGCCGGAATTGGCCTTGGCCTGTAGTCAAATTGATGATTATCTTCTTTCTTTTTCATTCAAAAAAAATTTACACTTCCTCGCCTTCTCCTCATCCTCTCCCACTCCCCGACTAACCCTCCTCCCTCCTCCTGCTTCCTTAAGATGGGGCAGGTTACCCTGACCTGTGGGAATCCCAAGGCCCTCCCCCCTCCATCCCGGCCTAGGAAGGTGTGCATCCATATAGACTAGATTCTCAAAAAGCTAATACATGCAGAAGAGATAGGTCTCAGTGCCATTATTATTGGCTTCTCAGTCAGCCCCCATTGACAGCCACATTTAGAGATTCCGGTTTGATCATATGCTCATTCAGTCCTGGTCCAGCTGGATTTGGTGAGCTCCCATTAGATCAGGCACACTGTCTCAGTGGGTGGACCAGCCTCTCCCAGTCCCGATTTCCTTGCTCATCTTCTCCCACCTTCTGCTCTTCTACTGGACCTTGGGAGCTCAGTCCATTGCTCTGATGTGAATGTGGGTCTCTGTCTCTATCTCCATCCATCAGACGAAATTTCTGTGGTGATGATCAAGATATTCATCAATGTGACTATGGGACAAGGCTAGATCAGGCACCTTCTCCTCTGCTGCCCAAGTACCTAGCTGGGGATATCCCCGTGGATACCTGGGATCCCCTCTAGAGCCAAGACTCTTGCCAATCCTAAAATGACTCCCTTAATGTAGATATCTTATTCCCTTCTCCAATATCCACCCTTCCTCCATCTCCACCCTCCCACTCCCCCAAGCTCTCCCCAGTCCATCCCTTCTCCCTTCTCCCTCCCTCTCTCCCTTTCACCCACCCCACCCCAACCTACACCCCTATCCCAATTCCCGTGCCTCCACCTTTTGCCTGGCGATCTTGTTTGCTTCCAATTTCCAGGAGGATCTATATATGTTTTTCTTTCGGTTCACCTTGCTATTTTGCTTCTCTAGGCTTGTGGGATTTAGGCTTAATGTTCTTTGTTTATAGCTAGGGTCCACTAATGAGTGAGTACATACCATAATCATCTTTTGGGGTTTGGGATATCTCACTAAGGATAGTGTTTTTTATTTCCATCCATTTGCATGCAAATTTAAGGATGTCATTGTTTGTTTGGTTTTTTTTTTTACCCCTGAGTAGTATTCTAATGTGTATATATTCCACACTTTTTTGATCCATTCTTCCAATGAGGGGCACCTAGGTTGGTTCCAGGTTCTGGCTATTACAAATAATGCTGCTATGAACATAGTTGCACAAATGCTTTTGTAGTATGATTGGGCATCTAATGGGTATATTCCCAAGAGTGGTATTGCTGGATCCTGAGGTAGGTTGAATCCCAATTTCCTGAGAAACCGCCACACTGGTTTCCAAAGTGGTTGCACAAGTTTGCATTCCCACCAGCAATGGATGAGTGTTCCCCTTACTCCACATCCTCTCCAGCATAGACTATCATTGGTGTTTTTGATTTTAGCCATTCTGAGAGGTGTAAGATGGTATCTCAAAGTTGTTTTGATCTGCATTTCCCTGATCGCTAAGGAAGTTGAACATGACCTTAAGAATCTTTTAGCCATTCAAATTGATGATTATCTTAAGTATCACCATAGAACCTTTGCCTAACAACAATGGAAAAAGGGACAGAGACCCTCATCAGAGCACTGGACTGAACCCCCAAGGTCCAGTTGAAGAGTGGAAGGAGGGAGAGTATGAGCAAGGAAGTCAATAACATGAGGGGTTCACCCATTGAGACAATGTGCCTGACCGAATGGGAGCTCACCAACTCCAACTGGACCCAGAATGAATGAGAATGCGATCAAACTAGCCCCTCTGAATGTGTTTGAAAGTTGAGACTGAGGGATCAATGACAATGGCACTGGGATTTATCTCTTCTGCATGTACGGGCTTTTTGGGATCCTATTCTCTTTGGATGTATACCTTGCTCAACTTGGATATAGTGGGGAGGGCTTTGGACTTTCCACAGAGCAAGGTGCCTTGGCCTCATTTAGATTGGAGGGGCCTATGGGGAGGGTGTGTGCAGGGAGTGGGAGGAGGGGAGGAAGTGGGAATTTGGAATGGTATGGTATTTTTTTAAAGTAATAAAATAAACAGAAAAGCCAGTAGGGGGGGAGGCCCCCTAAGTGGCCAGAAAGCCTCAATAATAATAAAAAATAAAAATGCAAAAAAGGAGAGTTCTAGAGTTATGCTATAGTATTTATAAATATTTTATTATTTCTAGTTATTGCATTATTACTGTGAGTATTAAAGGTAACGTGATTATTTCAACTTCTCACACAATTAAAAAATGCTTCAGTGGTAATTTCAAAATATTAATATATCTAGGATACAAAGATAAGTAATGTTTAAGAATATGATACTTTGGCCAGTCAGAGAAGCTGGGCCAACTGGAGTTCTTCACTTCTCCCTCTTCTCCTCCAATTCAAATCCTAAGTTTCATGCCTAGGTCAGCAGCAGGGTACCTATTGTGGTTTCTCTTCACGTTTTGCTACCATTCCAAGGATACTAAGCATATTGGTGGAAAATCACATTTTCTCCATCCTGTGGAATCTCTTATACCTACAAAACTAACCCATCCCTATTCTGAAATATCAGCTCCATGTATGTGGAAACAATTTCAATCTAGAATCATTATTGACTCCAATTAGCTAGATCATAAAAATTTCCTTCTAGACAATGCATAAACACTGTGCTCTCAAAAAGTCAAGAGAGGGCAATAGAAAGCAAGGAACAACACACACACATCCACCAAAAATAAGACCAAATTACAGCACCCAGAATTACAAGCATCTGAAATTTAGAAGCCTAGATGCTAGTATAAAAACACAATCTATTTATTATACTAGATGCTAGTATAAAAACACACAGACAATAAGTCTCCTCTAGGATTCAGAAACCCTGCTACAGCAGGTCCTGAGAAATGCCACATAGTTGAAACAAATGACAGGGGACTTCAAATAGCTTTAATGTCAAAAAGAAGTCCCTAAGAGAAAATGAGAAAATTCCTCACAGAAATCTATGAAAATGCAAACAAGTTGTAGATTGAAATGAATAAAACAGTTCAAGATCTCAATTGAATCCATAAAGAAAACCTAAAGAGAGGGATATCTGGAAATGAAAGATTTAGGAACACAAACAGGATCTTCAGAAACAAGCCTCACCAAAAGTATATAAAAATGCAAGAAAGTATGTCAGGAATTTGAATTAAGATAGAATAGATAACTTAGCAAAAGAAAATGTTAAATGTCTAGAACAAAAAAAAGGGACACTATGAAAAGAATATTAAGAATAAAAGGAAGAGAAGAATGCCAGTTCAAAGGCAACGAAAGCTTTTTCAACAGAACTATATAATATGTTTCTCATCTAAAGCAGGTGATATCTAACAGAGAGGCATAAGAAGCATAGAGAAGAACAAATAGACTGGACCAGATAATAAATTCCTCTTGGCACATAATAATCAAAACACAATATGTATAGAACAAAGACAGAATATTAAATGCTAAAAGGGAAAAGGATCAAGTAACATAAAGGCAGCTCTATTAGGACAACACCTCTCTTCTCAATGGATATAATAAAAGACAGAACAGCATGAACAGATGTTCTACAAACTCTAAGACACCAGAGATGCCAGCACAGGCAATGATACCCAGTAAAACTGTCAGTCACAATAGATGGAGATAAAAATATTTCAATATTAAAATCAAATTTAAGAAATATCTACCTACAAATTTGGACCTAAGAGTCAATAAAAGGAAAACATCACCTAAAGATGTTACTGACCCACACCCCCATCCAAAATAAATAACACAAGGAATATATAATACCAGACTGGGAAATCAAAAGAAGGCACAAATAAAAACACACAATAAAACAACATAATAACAGTAATAAACAAACAGTACTCATTGAAAACAATCAACAATGATACCAACTAACAATAAAACAAAAGCACGGCAAATAGAATGGATGAGAAAACAGAATACATTCTTTGCTGCATCCAAGAAGATAATACAACACCAAAGGATGAGCAACACCTTGGGTAAAATGATAGAAATGTAATCCAATTAAGTGAACTTAAATAGCAAGTGGTATAGTCATTTTAATACCTGATAAATTAGACTTCAAATCAAAACTAATCAGAAGAGACAGAGAAGGACACAACATACTCATCAAAGTAAGATTTAGCAAAAGGGCATTGCTATCCTTAATATCAGTCCACCGAACAAGAGAGCACCCCAGTTCATAAAAGAAACACTACTAAAGCTTAAAATACATATTGACTTTCACATGGGGACAGTGGCAGACAACAATATCCCTCTCTCATCAATAAATATGTCATAAAGATAAAAACTAAGAAGAAATGCTGCAGCTAACTGAGGGTATAAATCAGCATAACCTAACAGACATTTTCAGAACACTGACCCAAACACAAAATAATTTACCTTCCTCTTAGCACCTCATGGAAATTTCCCCCAAATTGGCCACATACTTGGACCACAAGTCTCATAGGATGGAAGAAAATTGAAATCACTCCATGCAACCCATCTGACCACTCCAGACTAAAGCTGCATATCAACCATAACAGAAACAGCATAAACCTTACAAACTCTTGGAAACTGAATAACAATACTCTACAGAATGAAAAATGGCTCATGAGGGATAGAAAGAAAGAAATTAAAGACTATCTAGAATTCAATGAAAATGAATACCCAACATATCCAAACTAACAGGAAACAGTAAAAGTTGTTCTAAAACCATGTTAATAGCACTAAAAACTTACATAAAAATGGAGAGATAACATGCAAGTAATTTAAAACATCACACCTATGTGTGTTAGAACAAAAAGGAGTAATCATATTCAAGGAGTAGAGAGCATGAAATAAACTGATGGCTGAAATGAGTAAAATATAAACAAACAAAAATGTATATAATCAATGAAACAAAGAGTTGGTATTTTGAGAAAATCAAAAATATTGAGAAACTTTTAGCCAAATTAGCTACAAGGCAGTGTGAAAATATCCAAATTAACAAGATTAGAAATGAAAAGGAGGATGTAACAACAGCCCATAAGGAATCCCATAAATTCATAAGTCCATACTTTAAAAATCTGTACTCCCTCAAATTTTAAAATCTAAAACTAATAGCTAATAGATAATATTCTCAATGCATACCATCTATCAAAGTTAAAACAATATCAGAGAAGCAATTTGAACATACCTACAATACCTAGTAAAATGGAAGAAGTGATTAAAAGTCTCCCAACCAAAAAAGTCCATGGCCAGATAATTCTAGCACATAATTCTAACAGTCTTTAAAAGAAGAGTGAGTGACAATACCTTTCAATTTATTTTATAAACTAGAAACAAAAGGAATATTGCATAATTCATTTTACAAGGCCACAGTTATACTAATACCCAAACAACATAAAAACCTAATAAAAAAGAGAATTACAAGATCACATAAAAAATAATAAAGAACACAGATATAAAATAAAAGATAACCAATAAAACACTTGCAAAACAAATATAAAGTCCAAAAATCACATAAAAAGATCACCCACCATGATAAAGTTGGCTTCATTCCAGAACTTAAATATGATTCAGCATTTGCAAACTGATAAACGTAATCCACGATCTGAATAACTGAAAGATACAAACCATGTGGTATCTCATTAAATGCAGAAAAGTCCCTTGACAAAATCCAACATTCTTTCAGGGCAAAAGTTCTGGGGAAATTACATATATTAAACATATACCTTAACATAGTAAAAACAGTTTATAGTGAACCTATAGCCAACAACAACTTAAACAAAGAGAAACTCAAAAACTTCCACTAACATCAAAAGAAGACAAGGTTGCAAGATCTATCAAAGTCTATCCATGTGTATTCAATAAAGTATTTGAAGTCTTAGCTAGAACGTACGACAACTGAAGAAGATCAAAGGAATTTAAATTGAACAGGAAGAAATCAAGGTATATATATATCAACATATATTGGCATGTGTTATAATAGTAATATAATTCTAAGAAACCCCCTATACTGATAAAACTTTGAGCAAATTAGCTGTGTTCAAAATTAACTCAAAAATCAACAGCCTTCTTTATACACAAATGAAAATGCACTGAGAAAGAAATTAGGAAAATAACATTCTCAATTGCTTTAAATTACATAAAATGTATTGTGGTGATAAAAACCAAGCAATTAAAACCTTGAATGATTAAAAACTTCAAACCACTGAAGAAAGAAATTTAAGAAAATATCAGAAAATGCAGGGGTTTTCCCTTGTCCTGTGTTCACGGTTCAGTAGAGTTTATAAAAGAAAAACAGCCATCCTTCTAAAGCAATCTACAGATTCGATGCAACCCCCAGCACAATGCCGACATGATCATCACATATCTTGAATGTCAGCAATGTTCTCAACTCACAATTTAAAAGAAAAGAGTCACAGACTAGCATAATGGAAACCGTGGGTACGCAAACAAGTGGGTCTCTGTCTCTATCTTAATCTTGTGCCTTTCTTGGGATTTTTTATGTGTTTTGTTTTGTTCTATTCCAATAAATTGGCTTTTGTTTTATCTGATTATTTTATTATTATCACTGAAAACCCCATTTGTTTTCTATTGAGAGCAAGAAAGAAGGTGGCTATGAACAGAACAGGAGGTTAGGAGAAACTGGGAGGAGTTACGGGAAACTGTAACCCTGATAGATTATATGAAAACAATCTATTTTCAATGAAAGAAAAGAATTAAATTTTTAAAGAGAAGCATAATGTTCAACCTCGTTTCAGGAGAATGATACATTTGCTAGAGAGTCAGAAGAACTGGCCCTCCGAATTAGATCTATAGCTATCACATAGATGGTCTGACAAAAAGGGAAACTCTCAAGTAGCAGTGATCTTATGGAACTTGGCAAATGTACAGTTCAACATACCACACATAACTTTTCACACTCTGGCTTCTTGTTCTCCCCACCCAACACACACACACACACACACACACACACACACACACACACACAAACCTTCCATGTACTCAGAGTACTTTATATGGTCATTAGAACAATTGAGTGCCCATTTTACAATTATATGATTTATAATAATAAAAATTTTCCTTGATATATAAAAAGTGACTATTACAAATTTCTAATATAGTAGATTTTCATTATTAGCCTATAATAGTAAGTATATTAACTTTTTCTCTTAGGTCCTATATCACAAAGGATCATAATACCATAATTTATTAAAGATCTGCCTGCCTCTTCCTCCCAAGTGAGGGAACTAAAGGTATGTGCCTCTATCACCCTGCTTACAATATTCATTTTTATAAGCCATATATAATAATATATGCAAACACTCATATTATATATCCATATAATATTTTACTATATGGACATTGTTGTAAATTCAATAAAAATTCCAAGGAATAACTATATTACATGAAAATATTCCTAGAGGTAACTTAATTAGTAAACTTTCCATGTCAAATTGAAGTAAGTTATATTAAAAAGTGGGTTCCAACCAACTGTCAAAAGTTATACTCATTTTACAAATGCATCCAGTACTTGATTGTTATAATTATGATGTGGCAAAATGAAAAATATATTAAATAATACACAAAGGATTAGCCATGTATCAAATATAACAGGGTAAATGTTATAAGACTAGACATATTATCAAAACTTAAACCACATTAAATAAAGTAAACTCTGACAATATCTGTAACAATTTATAGGTATTTATCCCTCAGCAATCCCATAAAAGGCAAACTCCCAGAGTTGACTGTTTAATTACCTCACCTCTGGCACGTTGGCGCAAGTTCCTTGCTTGTTTTAGACCAGCGGATTGAAGACAAGACAAGCATTTTCACTCCTCTGAGCTGAGGGAGGGAAAATCATAAAACACCCTAAGCAGCTGGCTGAGAAGATCTATGATGTAAAGGCCCAGACATAGGGAGTGAAGAAACAATTAGATTGTGATGAATTTATTTTTGAGTCTTTAACTAAAAGCTGGTCTGCACATGTTCCAATAGAAACTCAACTATTGCGTGTTGAAAAGGGAAGAGAAATGTTTGGGCGATGTGGAGAGATCTGAGAGTTCTGACCCAGTGAGAAAGGAAACTGATGCCAAAGACTTTCGACTAAGATAGCTAGAACATTTAGTGTTAGAAAAAGGGGCATTCCTTACAGTAATATCTGCTTACAAAAGCAATGAAAAACTAACAGTTAAGAAAATATGTTAAATAAGATTTACAGAGGCATCAGATATAGAAAGGGCAAACTATGAGGCCAGAGGAATTTAATAAACACTCTATGGTTTCAACAGAAAACCATATCTGTTTTCATTATCTGTTAAAAATCAATCCAAAAAATAAAATAAAATAAATAAATAAATCCAAATAAGATTAAAATGATTAATCAATAATAATTACCTGTTTAAAAGTGGATCCAACACACTTTTTAAAAATAGAATACATTCTAATCTTTACAACGTAGATTTACACTGTGAAGCACACTGCCAAAACTCCTACATCAATAAACAAATAAAATAAACAATAATATGACATGCATACCAGGTGAACAAAAATAAACAAATTGACTCTGAGAAAAATCACCATTTAAAAATAGAAAATTATTCAGAAACTAGCAAAATATATAGGGGTAAATATTTTGAAAACTCAATGAAATATGAAATCAATGAATACCTATATCAATAAATCAAATATGTATGGTTAACTAAGGATGTCTCAGTAAGAACTTTTGATAATTTAGTAGAAACGTCACTAGAAAAAATAAAATTAGAATAGTTAGATCACTGAACTAAAAAAATACTCGCAGAATTAATTCACTTTCAAGGAAGTGAAACTATTAAGTAAAAATGAAAATCAATGAGAGGAATAGTAGGATAGTATTAAACAGTAGGAAGTATGTTTAATTAAAATCTTCTGAGGAGAGAGTAGAAATAAAACAGAAAATATTATTTTAAAAATGACCAAAATGCTTTATTTGATTGATAAAGAATTTTGACTTACTGATTCAAGATACTGAATGAATTCAACAGTTAGAAACTTCTAAAAACTTATGCAGAAACATCACATTTTCCTGCTAAAAGTGAAAGAAATGTTAAAGCAGATAAAACACCAAATGTATGTCAAGGTACCACAGCATATATTGGATACAGTAAAAGATAAAAGGCAATGTAAGAACATATTTTTAAAAATACTGAAAAAAATCCCTCTGTAAAACATCCAACAGAATAGTAGCAGTTTAAGCAAAATGTACACATTGTTAAACTGTGCTTAAAAGGAATGTTTATAGTAAAATACCCCAATGCTCTTAAGACTTTTGGTAAATAAAAGGTGAGTTTTGCACTCATTTTCAGTACCTTGGGTCAGCTTACTTCAGTTCCAATTCACAGGACCATGCTAAGCAGTGGAAAAGAAATTCAAATAGATCACATGCCCAGCCTAACAATATTAGAAACAATAAAACATGTACAGTACATTTTCTGATAATAACAAAAGTCAATTAAAGTAAACCTAAATGTTGGTGATTAAATGGATATATTTCTAAATCCTGCATATGTCAAGCAAAAACTTGCAAAGTAACCAAATTGATTGAAGTAAAGGAAAACAAAAGCACAAAATATTCTATTTGTAGGTTATAGCTATAGTGGCAGTTTCATTAAAATTATCGACATTATCCAATTATATTGTGAACTATAAAAGTGATTAAATAATCATGATTTACTTCATATATGCTGACAAATTTGTAGAAAAATTCAGAATATGTCATATGTTTAAATGTAAAATATAGAATGGAAAATCATAATGTGCAACTTTGAAGTAAGCCTAGAATTATAGAAAATATTAAGAGTATGTTCTGCCTACAAGATATGCTAATACAATGATAACACAGAAATCATGGGAGAATACAAACAATGTCTGATCTGATTTAAGGTGCACTACATGAGATGTGACTCATACCCAACACTGGGTGTACAAAAACAAGAGACTTTATAGCTCATAAACGTAGGATAAAGCCAGATGAAACTCATCTTTAAAAAAGGAACAGTAAATGACTCCAAATGATGATCTGCTAAACTTGTATATTATTGCCTTATTCAATCATCAGAGAAGCCTCTTCCTGCAGATGGGAACAAATACAGAAACCCACAGTCATACATTATGCCAAAGACAGAAACCTTGGAATATACAGCTCCAAATAGGATGTCTCCATCAAACCCCTCCAATTAAAGCTCATGGTATCCTACAGAAGAGGAGGCAGAAAGATTGGAAGAATCAAAGGAGATGAGGATACCCTCTGAATAAACTAGTCAAGGCTCACATAAACTCATAGAGACTGAAGCAGCAAGAACAGGGCCTACATGTGGCTGCGCATGTCTTCTGTGTGTATATTAAAGCTTTCATCTTAATATTTTTATGGGACACATGAGTATATGAACAAGTGAGTTTCTGATTCATGTACCTGCTCTTGGGGCCATGTTTGTTCTGTTGGGATGTCCTGTCCACCCTCAATGTGATAATATGTGTTTTATCTTATTATAATTTATTTTGTCATGATTAACTGTTATCTTCTAGAAGTCCGTTCTTTGTTAATGAGAGGTGAAAAAGGAGTAGATCCAGAGGGAAAGGGAGTTGGGAAGGTACTAGGATCAACAGACGTCTGGGAAACTGTAATTAAGGTATATTGTATGAAAAAAAGATTCTATTTTTGATATATGAAAAAAATAATTTAAAAAAAGAAATATGATAACAAAATTTGGTAAACTTTTCTCCTAAGTATTTAGACCTTTGATTATTCCGAACAGAGTATTATGAAGTAATATATTAACCCTTGAATATAATCCCAATAGCCTTACCTGCTAGAGAATGGATGTATAACTTGAATAAAGAAAACCATCATTCCCACATCAAGAATATAAAGAAAAGAAAGAAACAGTCATGTTGAAGCATGTCATGCTCAGGATGAGGCAGCTCTTTCTGGAACAAAATGGACCTCCTGTTGACTGTTGCCCCGACCTTTTGGAAGAGGTCCTCACTGGCTCATCAGAACTTTTCACTGTCCCTAATGCTTGGAAGTGTGGGGCGCTCCATTGGATGAGACTGTCAGTCCTCCAACAGGCAGGGAAAGCCTTCGTCTTGCCATGCTTAATCAGGCAGCCCCACAGCTTCAGCCACCTTCTTCTCTTTCCCTTCTCCACACTACTAGCTGTGCTATCATCCCCTCTATAATCAGTGCTCTTTCTGGCCTCTCTTCAGGGTAGTCTTTTTTTTCTCTGTCTTCACTATGTCACATGGAGAAAATTTTTACTCTGGCATCTTACATGGAATTTCTCTGACTGCCCCTTTATTCACCCAAGATAATTTAGGACATTCCTATGATAAGTTACTTTTGACATGTATTATAAATGTGTATATACTATATAAATAAAATGATTTTAGTGTACATCAAATATAACTATGCATAAATATCAAGTTGATGGGTTTTAATCAAATGTTTATACATTTGTATTATATACCTAATAATTTATACTATGTATATATGTTATATATTTTATAGAGTATTACTTATATATGCATATGTTAAATATTATATAAAAATAAATATTGTATAAAAACTGTAAGCTCAGCAATGTTAAATAATTTACACAAGGTTGAAAATGTGTTGGCTCCATGACACAATTTTAAAATTTAGATTATTTATATTTCCTAAACAAAGAATCAAGATAGCTAAACACACAAAAAAACATGTAGTAAAGTAGATATGGCCCAGACAGTCTATGCATGTCAACTTTACACCAGGTGTTAAAGTTGTGTGTTTAATGTTAAACACCTGGGAAAAAATTTGGCGAGATCTACGTTTAATGAAATGCTTAGGCTTTACATATACTGCCCATGACTCTACTACCAATGCTATGCCCTTAGTAAATTTATATTTATACATATAAACACACAGAATATAGCATATTTAGCACAGAGAGATTCAGTTATGAGAGTGAAAAATGATAGGAATTACTATTTTTTAAAAAATTGAGAGAAAGTCTCTTCCACTATTTGGACACAAAATCAAACTCCATCTGACTCAATTTGAAAATATTCTGAACATGTTTATTATATAAACACGTTGATTTATCAGTGTTTCCCTAAGAGTAGGAGGATGATTTTATTGTTCCTACCTATCTGAACTTCAAAAGAGCCGCCAACAGATGTAGGCATTTTCCTAAGCCATTATCTATATAATGAAATGATTGCTGCATGAAACAAAATGCTTCTAACCTAAAAGAGATTTCCTTACATTGGAATTAATGTGCTAGTGAGGACTAGGAAATTTCCACCTAGTGAGGTGGCAGTGATGCCTAAAAGGTTAGAGAAGTTTTGAGGCACAAAAACAAAATGTAATCATCAGAAAATAATGCTGGTAATAAGTGGAATATTATGGATTATGCAGTGATTGTGGTCTCTGCTGACTCTAAGCTCTTTACATCAGTTAACACAATATTTTTTATTCTTAATAAATGAGAAGACACACATGTGGAACCTAGATCTCAGAATGAACATAATGTCCTAATGATGTCAGGAGTGACTTTGGAGCTTGGTCTCTTAACCAATGTGCATGTGGCATGATGAAATTTTACATCTACAAAGAAATGCTGGTAGAACAGGCCACTGTAAATAATATAAAACCTTCAAATGTTCAAAATATGTTAAATATGAAAATTGTGATATTATTGGAACATTTTGCTAGATATATAATAAATTAAATAAATATATTGCACATATTTTCATATAGTAAAATATTTAGTGGTACCCAATTTTATGCAAAAAGACCATAGATTTGTTATAAAATAATTCCGAGTGAAGATTTGGTGAGAAGACTAAGGAGTCTGCACAGAGCCCTTCTCAAATCTCTGTTACCCTTGACCTAATACCTCAGCCTCACCCCTAAACCTTGAACAAACCACAAGCTGCAGCCCCCACTTCCCTCCCTGTCCATATCTCCTGTGAATCTTACAGAACACCCCATCCTGAACCCCCTACCCGACTCATCCCTGCATCCCAGCCTTCAACACCAGCAACCGTTCCCTGTGAACACACCAGCTTTGTGGGTCAATAAAATTGACCGCACACAGTTATCACACTCTTTGAAAATTTATAGAGGAAACAGAAACAAAGGAACAGATCACCCACTCAACAAAGCAAACAGAAATTAGCACCTAGGCCTATAATTGCCAAATTTCATATGCCTAGACTGCAGCCTAAGAACGCATATTGTCTGAGGGATCCCCTTTTTCCTCACAGTCTGCTGGCCACCAGCCCATGAGGACAAAGGGGCAGAATCAGTGGCAGAAAGCTTTGTATGTGGCCTGTGAACACGACAGAAGTAGCTCTCCAGGAGACGGTTTCAGTGAGTCAGAACAACTTTATTCTGTCGTATAGGGGATATATATTATTGGAGTGGTATCTAGGCCACGTCCTAATTTGTATTAGGAGGCACACTCTTATCATAAAGCTGGATTAATGAAAGTCTGGTCCTATGAAAAGAGCTGGAGGATGTTACATAATTTCCATATGGGCAATAAGGGGAGAGCATTAACAGGGAACTGTGTCAAAGACCATCCTTGAGATAAATGAAGAATCTGGACCTATAGGTAAAGCCTCCAATTAAGGCTAGGTAGAGAACAGAAAACCCCTCCTAGGGCAAAGGAGAGAGTCATCCCTATAGTGCAGAGCCTAGGAAGAACTACTAACTTATGATAGACTGCAACCTCTGAATAGCAGTGTCTCCAAACACTTCCCCTTGTTTTTTTTTTTTATAATACAGAGGTGTCATTATGAGCATTGAAGAAATTGTCTTCTTCATTAGTATCAATAACACACAATATGTCTTCCCAAGAGCATAGCCACCCTACCAGAAAAGGCTCTGAATAGTCTAACACAGCACATGTACAATAACAATACCTTCAAACCAACTATATAAAGATGAGCAAGGTACAGAGAGAGATGACTGGAATTTGGGAGCATTTGAGGGGCAATGTGGAAATATAATGCAGTGAAACCTCTGGGAATAGATGGGGGTGATCCTAGTAAGAACTCCTAGCAATATGGTTTTTGGAGTCTCAACTGGCCATCTCTTCTAACCTTGCAAAGTTCCTAGTGGTAGTACTGGGTTGTGTTCCATTGAGTTGTTTGCAGAGAGTGTCCTGTGGACATTCCCAAACAACCCAGACTGATGCTACGACAGAGGATTTTTCATCATAAACTAACAACTAACGCCGCATAGCCAAGGAAAGCAAACACACCATTCATTGAATGTGGACAGTTTGAGCTGATACCTGAATGAAGCATTTCCCCCTACATTACAGCACTCGGCAGGCAACCTAAAGAAACCCGCAGACACTATCTCAACCACAAAAGCTTTGGCCAATGATCAGTTGTGTAAGATGTTTTTGCACAATGGTGGCAAAGTAATTGTGGGAATTGCCAGCCAATAGTTCCTTTAACTTGAATTCTACTCAGTATTTATAACTTGAGAGGGAGCTATTTAAATTGTTCACCTGGTCTTGATTTATTTTGGCATATTGTATTTATCTTAAAAACTGTCCATTTCTTTTACATTTTCCAATTTTGTGGCATACAGGCCTTTGTAGTAAGACCTAATGATTCTCTGAATTTCCTCAGTGTCTGTTGTTATGTCCCCCTTTTCATTCCTGATCTTGTTAATATGAGTGTTCTCTCTCTGCCTTTTCATTAGTTTGGATAGGGGTTTGTCGATCTTGTTGATTTTCTCAAGGAACCAGCTCTTTGTTTCATTGATTTTTTGGATTGTTTTCTGTGTCTCTGTTTTGTTGATTTCAGCCTTCAGTTTGATTATTTCCAGTCTTCTACTCCTCCTGGGTGTGTCTGCTTTTTTTTTCCTAGAGCTTTCAGGTGTGCTGTTAAGTCACTAATGTGTGCTTTCTCCGTTTTCTTTATCTGGGCACTAAGTGCTATGAACTTTCCTTTTAGCACTGCTTTCATAGTGTCCCATAGGTTGGGGTATGTTGTGTCTTTATTTTCTTTGAATTCAAGGAAGACTTTAATTTCTTTCTTTATTTCTTCCTTGACCCAGGAGTGGTTCAGTAGTTGACTGTTCAGTTTCCATGAGTTTGTAGGCTTTCTGGGCGTGGAATTTTTGTTAAATTCTAAGTTTACTCCATGATGATCCAATAAGACACAGGTGGTTACTCCATTTTTTGTATCTGTGGATGTTTGCTTTGTTACTGAGTATGTGATCAATTTTCAAAAAGGTTCCATGAGATGCTGAGAAGAAGGTATATTCTTTCCTGTTTGGTTGGAATGTTCTATAGATGTCTATTAAGTCCATTTGATTCATTACTTCTGTTAGTTCTCTTATTTCTCTGTTAAGTTTCTCTCTGGTTGACCTGTCCATTGGTGAGAGAGGAGTGTTTCAATCTCCTACTATTAGTGTGTGGGGTTTGATGTGTACTTTGAGTTCTAGTAATGTTTCTTTTACATATGTGGGTGCTTTTAAATTAGGGGCATATATATTCAGGATTGAGACTTCATCCTGATGGATTATTCCTGTTAAGAGTATAAAATGTCCATCTCCATCTGTTCTGATTGATTTTAGTTTGAAGTTGATTTTGTTCGATATTAGTATAGCCACACCTGCTTGTTTCTTAGGGCCGTTTGATTGAAAAACCTTTTACAAACCCTTTACTCTGAGATAATGTCTGTCTTTGTGGTTGAGGTGTGTTTCTTGTAAACTAAAGAATGTTGGATCCTGTTTTTGTATCCATTCTCTTAACCTGTGCCTTTTTATAGGTGAATTGAGTCCATTTATATTAAGTGATATTAATGACCAGAGGTTATTAACTGCGGTTATTTTTTTGGGGTTGTAGAATTTGTGTGTTTCCCTTCTTTGAGTTGTGCCAGAGGAGGGCTGTTAGATGTCTGTGTTATTATGTGTGTTGTTTGCTTCTTTTAGTTGTGGTTTTCCTTCTAGTACTTTCTGTAAGGCTGGGTTTGTGGCTATGTATTGCTTAAATTTGTTTTTATCCTGAAATACCTTGTTTTCTCCATCAATGGTGAATGAAAGCTTTGCTGGGTATAGTAGTCTGGGCTTGCATCCATGGTCTCTTAGTGTCTGCAACACATCTATCCAAGACCTTCTGGCTTTCATGGTTTCCATAGAGAAGTCAGGTATAATTCTAATAGGTTTACCTTTAAACGTTACTTGACCTTTTTCCTTTGCAGCTCTTAGTATTCTTTCTTTATTCTGTATGTTTTGTGTTTTGATTATTATATGGCGAGGGGATGTTCTTTTTTGATGCAGTCCATTCGGTGTTTTGTATGCTTCTTTTCCCTTCATAGGAATAACCTTCTTTAGGTTGGGAAGTTTTCTTCTATAATTTTGTTGAATATATTTTCTGTGCCTTTGAGCTGAATTTCTTCTCCTTCTTCTACCCCTATTATTCTTATGTTTGGTCTTTTTATGGTGTCCCAGATTTCCTGGGTGTTTTATGTTAAGAATTTGTTGGATTTGTTGTTTTCTTTGATCAATGAGTTTATTTTCTCTATTGTATCTTCTGCGTCTGAGATTCTTTCTTCTATCTCTTGTAGTCTGTTGGTTATACTTGTCTCTGCAGTTCCTGCTCATTCACCCAGGTTTTCCATCTCCAGCCTTCTCTTGGTTTGTGTCTTCTTCATTGCCCCCATTTCAGTTTGTAAGTCTTGAACTGTTTCCATTACCTGTTTGATTGCTTTTTCTTGGTTTTCTAGGGTATCTTTAAGGAATTTATTAATTTCTTCTAACTCTTTTGTTAGTTTTCTCATCCCTTTCTTCAAAGGAGTTTTTCACCTCTTCTTTAAAGGTCTCTATCACTTTCATGATGTTACTTCTAAAGTCGATTTCTTCTACTTCTTCTGGGTTAGGTTGCTCAGGTTTTCCTGTTGCATACTCACTGGATTCTGGTGTTATCATGTTGCTTTTCAGGTTGTTGGAGGAATTCCTGGATTGGTGCCTGTGATCTCTTACTTTGATGGCAGTCAGGGGAGTCTCAGCGGGTGGGGACATTCCAGGAAGGCTTGCACACACTCACCCCTCTGGATAGCTGATCTCAGTGCAGGAAGATGAAGTCCTGGTTGGCCAAGGTCACCACAGAGGAAAGGGCAAACTTTCGAGGGAGAGGGGTCAGGGTCCTGTGGAACCAAGAGGCCCACTGCAGCATTGGCTGGTGGTGCCAGCACTCCCTTGGGGACTTTCCCGCCAGGTGCACACAAACTCACTGGTCTGGACCTCAGATCTCCAGCACCAACTTCTTTAGAGAGGCTGATGGGCATTGAATAAACTCGTTATGTAATTTGCCTTCAATTTGACAAGGTTAGCCTTTTGGGCAAGAAAATGTTCTTGGTTGGACTGCTTAATGGTATGCTATATCAACTGGACATACAGTAACCACAAAAAAGTGACTGCTGAATTTTCCAAAAGATGGGATGGTCCTTGAGGGGTCCTGCTTCACAGAACAAACTGCTAGACATTCTGCAGGATATAGAAGAAAGCAACTGATCAACTTTGCCATTACAAGGCAGAGCAGATACTCAAACATAGGACAGACGATAGAATATTTTCCTTAATTTGCCAAATAGTAAATGGAATAATATTGTAACTGTAATTCTTGCTTGATAACTTATTTGCATATGTAATTGTATTATGTTAAAGTTATAGCCTTCATTTTTAATTAGACAGAAAAGAGATATGTTGTGGAATGTCCATTTCTATATGTGTTGCTCTTATTGGTTAATGAATAAAGCTGCTTGGTCTATGGCAGGGCAGAATATAGCCGGGCTGAAAGAGATATATAGAGAGAGTAGTCAGAGTCAAGGAGATGCCATGTAGCTGCCAAAGGAAAAAGATGCCAGCTGCCAGTCAGAACCTTACTGGTAGGCCACAGCCTTGTGGCGATATATAGATTAATATAAATGGGTTTATTTAGATGTAAGAGTTACTTAATAAAAAGCCTGAACTAAAAGGTCGATTGGTGGTATAATTAAAATAGTTTCTGTATTATTATTAGGTTCTGGGCAACCGGGAAATGAATGCACAGTCTCTACAACAATGATTCCTAATGATATTCTGATGTATTGATAGACCAGGGCCTTGTCAAGGCATCATAAGATACACTTCCTATGGCAGCAGATGGGAGTGTGTACAGAGACCCCAAGCCAGACATTATGCTGAGATGGTCTAAATTGAAGGTATCCATCATGTCTGTCAGATACTCTAGGCTAGTAGACCAAAGATGAATGTCCCAATGTTGCAAAGAAACCTTGATTTACTATCCAGGCAGCCAGCTATTTCTGTCATGTCTTTTAGTTTTGGAAGTTGCTTGCTCTGTCCTTACTGCTTAGTATAGTAATATTATATTCCTTTGGGGTCTTTGATTGAATTGAAGACTAGATAACTTATGCTTACAGTTTTTCTTAGTTAAAATAAAAGACAAATTAGGTACAGAGCTTTAGACTCATCAATATAAAATTAAAAAATAATATTTTCTCCAAATCTATCAAAAACAAATGGACTGGACATTATAAAAGTAATTCTTAACTGATAATTTTTCTTATTGTTAGTTTTATCATGTTAGCATTAAAACCTTCCCTTTGTATTTATATAAAAGGTGTGAAATGTTGTAGAAGTTTTTTTGTACCCTGTAAAGATTTGTCACTCAGATTGGTTTAATAAAATACCTGAATGTTCAATAGTTAGGCATGATTTTGGGAACAGAGAGATTGCTGGTAAGAAGAATGGCAGAATCCTGTGGAGTTGACAGCCAGTCACAGAAGAAGCAGGAAAGCCATATGGGCAGAGTAAAGGTAATAAAGCCATTAGGCAGAAAGTAAATGAATAGAAGTGGGTTAATTTAAATTATAAGAGATAGCTAAAAACAAGTCTAAGCTATTGGCAAAACTATCATAATTAATAAGAAGTCTCCATCACATGATTTGAGAGCTGGCAGAAGGGACACAAAGTCTGCCTACATAAACAGATTTTAAAAATATGCATTTTAAATGATAATTCAATTATATTACTTTTCCCTTTCCTATCCTTACTCTAGAACCTCCCATATCCCCTTGCTCCAACTTCTTTCACCTTCCCTCACTCTCAAACTAAGTCTTTTTTATTTTTATTATTAAGTTTATACATATGTAAATATGTGCAGAAATATTTATATACCAGTCCTTCTAAAGTCCAAAAAGAAAAAGGGAAAAAAAAAGAGTGAAGATGTGATGACCATTCTAGCATTCATGAGATTGGGAAAACTATTTAGTAATAAAGATACAGAAAGAGAACCCATGTCTCCTGCATTTCCCAAGTCTCCATGAAATTCATTCATTTCTTGCATGGAAATGGTTATGAGAATGCTTGCTGTGCACATGCGTTTGTGTCTGCTCTTACCTGCTGTGTTTTAAAAATAAAATAAATTAGTGAGCTCAGTATTGGGATTCTTGGCTACACTACCTGCTTTATTTGTGTCACAGAATTGTTGTTACTGAAATAAAATAGTAAACATGTGTTGTATGATTTAAATATTATTTTCAAGATTATGATAATAGTAAGTTTGTTTGTAATAGTCTGCCCTTTGTAACAGGAGTAAGAACCCTCTTCATGACAGTTTTGTAGATATTCTCATTCTACAATATTCTTCCTAATGTAGGGAATGAGTCGACATTTCTGAGCGAATATGTTACTATTAGGTCTGAGTAAGAAGCTATGTGTTACTGCATTCATATGTTGGTATAGAAAACAACACATAATCCATTTACAAAAGCTACAAGAAAGAGTTTCGAGCATGTTTACACAATGAAATGATAAATGTAGCAATGAACTCAGCCATCCTTATTGGACATACATCTGCTCAGCACTGTAAATGGTCTGTGATTGTTAAAGTGGAACGTGCTTGCTGCAGCATTCTGTGTTCCACCTGGATACCAGGCTTTCAGGTGATGAAAAGGAAAACACTCTAATGAGCAGAGCCATTACTTCCCTTTGCCTGCGGGTGGAACCAAAACATTTGTTTTGAATCACCAATTCTCTATTGTACATGCGGGCATTTGTATCTGTAGTGTTTTGTTTTCAACTCACTTTTGCAAGTTTTTATTGAAATGTCAGATCTCGTTATACTGGAAAAATACCCTCATATGTCTTCATGACTACACTTGACTGTAAAATAGTCAGAAAATTTTGTTAATTAAAGGGCATGTTATTTGCTGTTAATTCCCCATAATTGGTAGGTATGGGCTTTCTATTACGGATTTTAAGATTTTGTGCTGAATAGTAGCTTTCTTCTCACTCCTTAATGCTATAAACATATAAACTGAAAACAAGATATTATTCCATTGTGGAAATCTACATATGTCCTACACTCAGGAGGAAATAATACAAATCCAGTTGCCCCAAGACATCATTTACTTTCTAAAGAACACTTTAAATTCACAGTCTTTGTGAGTTTCAAAGAAATAAATTAGACCCCAAATTGTTTTTTGGGGAAGAGGTTCCAGATACCACTGAGATCAAGCAGGAACAGTGCAACAAATTTAGTAATCACTCAAAAATACTTAATGAATAGTTATAAAAATCTTTCAATCATATAGCTAAAAGCATGCATAGTCATAAAATATGTTGCTAAAGCTATTTTGAGAAAAGTCTTTGAAAAAGTAATTTCCACTAATTGATAAACATGCTTCTGAATTTTAATCTTTTCAGAAATTTATGCAATAGTATCAAAGTGGGGAATTAACTAGATCACTGGGGTCAAAAAGTTAATGGTATGTCTATGTGAAGCAGAAAATTGATGTGACTTTAAGACTAAATTCAAAATGAGTCCAAAGCGATTTTAAGGATACTTCTATAGCAAGTTAACATTGGAACATAAAGTGCCTTATATGATGTAACAAGTCAAGGTGGCCATGGTATTGGGAATTACGGAATAAATGCACTGTCTAGGTGGAGAAGAATCCTGGTCACTGGATTGGCATCAACAAAGGATGAAGACTCTACTCATAGCCAGCAGGCTTCTGGAGAATGCACAAATAATTTCTCACACTGAACTCCTCATTCAGAGTACAGGCAATGCAGCCTTGACTTCTTCATCAAATCATCTCCCAGTTATGCAGCACAAACACATTCAAAGTCAGTAAAAGAAACAAAAAAAAAAGCATTTTAACTTTGCATTTAGTTTCTCTGGCTAACCTTAGAATTTGTGTTTGTGTGTATATCTATATGCTTCAGAGGTTGAGTCCATCCACAACATAAATTCTGTTCTTTAAGGTTAAAGATCCATCAAAAATATATGAAAGGCTGAAAGCAGAAGTAATGAAATGAAGTGAGTCTGATCAATAAATTTTTATTTTTTATTTAAAACGTCTTTGAAGATAACAAATAACTGTTTATAAATATTAATATAATTGATCCTACTCTTTAATAATATTTTATTTATAACTCACATGACCTTTTCTTAAGAGATTCCATGTAAGCTCCTTAAACCTAAGAGGGTAGACTGTTGAACATTAAGCAATACATAAGCTTGAAAGCAAAGTTTTGAAAACAGACTGTTTCTAAACTATGTAGCTCCCAGGTAATATGCTATAGACCAAGTCTGAAATATACATACTTTGTCTCAAAGAAGGCAGAGTTTATATTCTTCTGTAAGACTGCTCTAACGTGAGAGGGATAGGAAAGGTTGGGTAGTAATGGTGCAAGCCTTTAATCCCAGCACTTGTGAGACAGATGCAGGCAGAACTCTGAATTCAACGCCAGCCTGGTCTACAAAGTACAGCCAGACCCACACAAAGTAACCCTTCCTCAAACAAACAAACAAAATCAAATAAAGAAGAAAAATAGGAAGTAATATAATTCGCATGTTTTATATAATAACTATCGGGACCAAATATTTTAAGTAAGAAAAGTTGCCCACAACTCAAACTTTCTATATTCAATGGCTAATATTAATAAATAAAATGGTTATTTTTTATTTTAATCTAAGGCTAGTGAATCACATTTAAGAAAAATGCCTCCATAAGATGTGATTCTAGATAAGTCTGCAAGGCATTTTCTTAATTAGTGTTTTGTTGTTGGAAGACCCAGCTCAACATGGGTAGTGCTATTACTGGGATGACCATCCTGAATTCTACAAGAAAGCAGGCTGAGCAATCTAGTAGGAAAAAATCATTAAGCAGCTTCCCTCCATGACCTCTGTATTATCTCTTGCCTCCTCCAAGTTCCTGCCCTGTTTGAATTCCTGTTCTGACTTCCTTCAGTGATGAACGGTGATTTGAAAGCTTAAGCTTAATAAATCCTTCCCTCCCAAAGTTGCTTTGCCCATTGTGTTTCTTCACAGCAGTCGTAACCTTAACTAAGACAGATATCAAGGTGGCCATAAGTTTTCAAGTACTTGAACAGGAGAGGGACAGAAATACAGGAGTTTCTAACGGTAAGATCCATGGCAGAGACGGTGATTGTGGACTATATAATTCTCAAGTCTAATTTAAGAGAGTGTTTTAAGAATGTGTTTTAAAAACTATGTAGTTGTAAAGTTTGAAAGAAAAAGGTTTTACTGTTTGGAATAAGTAGTCAGTCTTAAAAGATGAGAATAGCTTATTAAGTTAGAATCGAATATAATTAGGTTTAAAAGTAATGAAAAATTTAAACATCATTTGGGCATGATATTTTATTTGTGTATAAGAAAGGGTTAGTTCTAATTATCTAATGAATGTTCAGTACTATATGTATTACCTAGTTTATTTTGGTATAGAGGATGATGATTGAAATATAAACTTTAAAGTGTATAAATATTTGATATTTATTTTGTATTAACACATAAAATTTTCTCAAACTTCTATGGATAAAAAAATCTCAATTTTGTTTTATAAATATTCCATTCTTTGTTACATTAAATGAGTGTTACCATCATTTCTTGTAAGATTTGTAAATAATTAATACAGCTGCTTAGTTGAATAGCTGACGCTTTCAAATGCATACTATTTTGTTTATTATTTACTTAATTATTTTTTGGATCACAAGTCAAGTGAGCCAACATTTGAACATTCTATATAATGTACTTTCTTTATGAATGAGGTAATAAAACAGATTTATTTAATACAGGGATGAGAAATGCATAAACAGTTTGTGTCATTTGTTAGTAGCCCACAAGTAGGACTTCATACACTCCCCATCATCTGTTTCTTTAAGCATAAATCATGCTTTCTCAGGCAAACCCAATGTGGGATTTAATCAGGAGCAGCAGATTACTCCCGTGTTTGAGTGTATAAAATGTTCTACAATATGGCAGAATTAAACCTCCGAATTGTTTAGTGTAATTCAGCTTGAAAATTTGAGCTGAATTGGTTTCCATTTCCCTTTTTCAGTTTTGTCATTTGGAAAAGATTCTGAAGAAACTCTTGAACAGGAAGACCTCAAGCTATGATCTGGAAACAGTCATTCTCAGTATTACTTTATGATGAGACTATTTTGACAGCTTGACTGGACAGAATGAGGAGGATAAAACTCCTTTGAGCGAGTGGCTGTGCAGAACTTCAGGTAAAAAATAGAGCTTGTGAGAATATCCTACTCGAGAACAAGTGAGCGCGCTTGCTGAGGCTGTCACTTTTCAAACATACTATTTTACAAATCACCACTGTTCTTCTACTTATTCTCCTTTCCCCAAGAAATGCCTGAGCTTTGCTTGGCCAGAGGCTAAACTGAGGTGAGGGAAGTAGGAGAGAGGGTAAGCTTCTGGGAGAGTATTGAACTTGTTCCATGCGCCTGCATAACTCTGCAGGGGAGATGTAGACTCTGTTCGGGCAAGGATTGCTGGTGTCATGACTCAGTCTGGCTACATTCCTTTCCTGTTCATGTGTATTAGTGACTAAAACGAAGACAGTCAAGGGATGAGGGAAACATTTAAACACACACACTATAATACAATTCTTAAATATTGTCACTGATTTAGTTACTCTAAAAACTAAATCATATTAAAATATGTCAGACTGAATAGTGTCTCAGAGCTAGAAGAAAATTATTAAAATGAAGGGAATGAAAGTATATTCATAATGTAAATTTTATATTTATAAACAAGCACTTGCATGTTGTTTGTTTGTATGCTTGACACAGGGTTTCTCTGTTTAATAGCCCTACGTGTCCTGGAACTAGCTCCGGTAGATCAAGCTGGCCTTGAACTCCCAGAGATGTACCTGCCTCTCCGTCCCAAGTGCTGGGATTAAAGGCCAATGTCACCACTGCCCTGTTATAACAAGCACAATTTTTGTAATTGATTCTCATTCATCTTAATGCTTAATCCATTGTAGATCACATATTCCTTTATAAAGTTATGATATTTATTTGACATTTATCTCTTGAATAAATGATCTTCAACATTTTACTTTACTTTTGGAGGGTAAAAAAGGAGTCAATGAGTGTCTTCTGATGCTCCCACAGATAATACAAGTTGGATTCAGATTTCATAACTCAGGCAACCTTGCCTAGTATCTATTTATTTAATGACTTTGCTGTAGAAGTTAACCACTAAGAATTCCAGAAGTTGCACAAAATCAAATGAAATATTATATACACACAGTTAAAGCTAAAGGCCAATGAATTTGGAGAGAAATAAGTCAGTCTGCAAAGGTATGAACTGTTATTTGAGGGTATATTTTAGATCTGTGAATCCCTAAGAAGGAGAAGGTGTCTGGGTTGCCATAGAGATGTTGTTCTTTATGTCTGAAATGTTTTGATACATATTGCAGATACATTTGAATTTACACTTTAACAAAAACTGCATATAAATATAAATTTTTGTTAATCCATAAATGACCTAGATTGCCCCAAACAAAATTTCTTCTGGAGAGAAAATCTGTGAGAATTGGCATGAAAATTAATGCAGAACATTGAAAGGAAAAAAACCTTCCAGAGTTTAACCTTAACCTCTAATACACATCCTCGGTGGTGTATATGAAAAGATAAAGATAATGACAGTATGTTCACTATGGTGACTGCAAGCACCCAAGCCTGTCCTCAAATTAATGCTTTTGCCACAGTTCTCCACCTCTGTAATCAAGATACACTTATGGAATTGATTGAAATGAACAGTCACGCTCTCTAATGTGTCCCCGAATTATCCTTAATGGTAAATGTAACAACAAAGCAGCAAGGAAATTGCCTTGTTCAAGAACTATATGGTATTTACAGATAGATCTTGGATGTAAAAAGATATTGTGAGGTCGGATGTCTTCTCTTTTTTCTAATATTGTATTCTTTAAAAGGAGAAAACACATGTACTTTTTATATGCTTCAGGGAACACTCAAAGTTTTATTATCTACATTTTTATCTTTGCTCCCTGACTGCTCACACTGCTGGAGTGCCTGGCATTGGGGACAGAAAAGCAATGTACCGTGGTCAAGAGTAACTATCATTGCCGTCTCACTCTGAGCAGGCTCTCTGCCCAAAGTCTTAATTCAAGTGATAGGGAAGAGCCCTCCAGAGGTTGTAAGGGAAGGCGATTGCAAATGTGGAGCCCGCAGAATCATTTTCACTTGCTTTGAAGAATACTTAGGGAAGGTTTTCATTCCACTGTTCTTTTTTGTGAGGTGCTTCGATTCTACAAAGAAAGTGAAGCAAAACACTGCAGTTTTTGCCCAAGAGGCCAATTGAAAGAATGATAGATAATTGTATTATATTCTTAACAAGATTCTCCAAGGAAAAATAACCACACAGTGCTCAGACCAAAAAAAAAAAAACCCACCTTTTTCCTTTACCCACTTCTAAATTGTAATAGATTTAGAATATTAAAATATTAAAATTCACACTGCTTGTGTTTCTATGTAGAAATTGTTTTGCATGGTAAAGTAATGTTAGATTTTTTCCTACTTTAGATGCTACTTAATTTAATGTTTTATCAATAATATGATATGAATTTATCATATACAATATTTATATTTCTTTATTATATAATTAAGAAATTATATGCTGCATATTTATTAATTTTATATATAATTAATATATTATGTTTTAGATTATATATAAATCATATACCTCTCCCCATTCACCATCAAATTTTCAAATTTATGGCCTCTCGTTTTACTAATTGTTACTGAATGTATATATGTATAGGTCTTGACATATACATATTCCTAATTTAATCTCTTAATTGACATTTTTATGTTTTCATTGTATGTATATGGTACAGGTAAGTATGTGCATTGCTCCAGCATACATGTCAAGGTTACAAAATAATTTGTGGACTTCAATTGATAATTTCATTATTTGGTTCCCTGGACTTGAAACTCAGGTTTTCAGACTTGACAGCAAGAAGTTAACCTGGTGAGCCATTTAACAGGTTCATAGTTTTTTCAATTTTGAAGTATCATAAATTTTGAATTTGTCAAAATAATGTGTTTTAAGACAATAATGACCTTGGGAATCAGCCTACCTCAGGATCCAGCAATAACACTCTTGGGAATATACTCAAAAATTGCTCAATCATACTACAAAGACTTTGTTCAACTATGTTCATAGCAGCATTATTTGTGATAGCCAGAATCTGGAAACAACCTAGAGGACCCTCAACTGAAGAATGGAAAAAAAAAAAATTGGCATATTTACACATTCCACTCAGTGGTGAAAAAACAATGGCATCTTGAAATTTGCATGCAAATGTATCTATTACAAAACACTTCCCCCCTAAAAAAAAGAAAACACTTCCCTAAGTGAGGTAACCCAGACCAAAATGTTGAATATGGTATATACTCACTCTTTAGTGGACTAGTTATAAACAAAGGACATTGAGCCTATAGTTCATGTTCCTAGAAAAGCTAAGTAATAAGGTGAAGACAAGGGAAGAACGTACATAGACACACCTGGAAATTGGAAGATCGCCTGACAAATACTGGGAGCATGAGGGCGGGGGTAGAAGAAAGGGGAAAAGGGGAGGGTTGAGGAGAACTTAAGGGAATGGGATAGTTGAGATGGAGGAAGGACAGATATGAGAGCAAGGAAAGAGATATATTGATTGAGGGAGCAGTAATGGGGTTAGCACGGAACCTGGCTCTTGAAAAATTCTCAGGAATCCATAAAGATGACCCCACTTAAGACAGTAAGCAATGGAGGAGAACTGGCCTTGCCCTGTAGTCAGACTGATGATTATCTTAAATATCACCATAGAACCTTCATCTAACAACAAATGGAAGCAGAGGCAGAGACCCACATTGGAACACTGGACTGAGTTCCCAAGGTCCAGTTGAAAAGTAGAAGGAATAAGAATATGAGCAAAGAGGTCAAGACCATGAAGGGTTCATCCACTGAAACAGTTTACCTGAGCTAATGGAAGCTCACCAACTCCAGCCAGACTGGGAAGGAACAAGCATCGGACCAAACTAGTCCCACTGAATGTAGCTGACAGTTGTATGGCTGGGGCAGACTGAGGGGCCACTGGCAGAGGCACTGGGATTTATCTCTGTTGCATGTACTGGATTTTTGGGGTCCTATTCTCTTTGAATGTATATCTTGCTCAGCCTAGATGTAGTAGGGAGGGCCTTAGACTCCTACAAAGCAAAGTGCCTTACCCTCTTTTAGGATTGGAGGTAGGTAAGGTGGGAGAGTATGTGGAGGGAAGGGGAGGAGGGAAGGGACCGGGAATTTAAATTGGTATTATTTTTAAATCTAATTTTAAAAAAGAAAACAATGCAAAACAAAAAAGACAGTAATGTTCTTATTCTTCTCACGATTGTCCATAGCCTGTTCTTGTTCCTCATTTCTGATTATGTTCCAGATACTCAATATGCTCAGTATTTTTATCTGTGTATTATGAAAAGACTTTCAAGCTTTCACAGATGATTCCCCCAGTCTTAACCACCATACAATGTGAACATTCACTTATATTCACTACTATCAGAAAATATCAAAGGATCAGACAGTCACACAAATTTCACTTCTACTCCTGTGACTTTAATTGTTTTAATAAATATAATGGCAAAGTGTTTTAAAGCTAAAGATACAATAGTAATATTTTTGCTGTTATTTCTCTGCTACTCTGAAATATTTCTCACAGACACAAAATTAGAATAGAGTGAATTTAAAGCTATAAGTCCATAAAATAGACATGTTTTTTATATATTTGCCATGAGGTCTGAAGTACATTCAATTCATTATCCCTTTCTGAGCAGTTCAAGTGCAGCAAAACCCTTCAGCTCTTGTCATGCTTTCCTGTCTTCAAAGTCATTTAATTCTCATATCTTAACTCTATTTGATTTTTTAATGCTGTACACCATTCACCCTTCCTTAATACTGCTTTATCCTACAAATTAACAATGCATTTTCCCATTTTTCTGTCTTCTCGATAAAGGGATGTAAGTTGAGTTGTTGCAGTGTGCTTGAGAAACTATAAAATCTCTGCCATTTTCTGAAAATGTGCGTATTTTCATTCCTCTTGACTGATAATGTGAATAAACAATGGTTCATGTTCACTACTGTTCTTTGGGGACTTTGATGATACCTCAAATGGCCAATTTTTTTTAGTTATGATAAAAGATAAATTAGATATGAAACCTTATACTCATTAAGAAATATTGTAACTATAATTCTTCTTTGATACCTGTTTTGTTATATGTAATTTTATTATGTTACAGTGAAAAACCTTCTTTTTATTTAGACAGGGAAGGGGAAATGACAAGAAATACCCTTCTGTATGGTATAAATATGAGTTATTACCATTGGTTAATAAAGACTCCACTTTGGCCTATTTTCAGGTTAAGATGTAAGAGATATCTAGGAATATGCCTAAGTTATTGGCCTAACAGTGTTATAATTAATACAGTTTTTGTATGATTATTCAGATCTTTTCAGCAAAGAAACGAATGAGCAGTCTCTGCCTACTGATTGTTTTTAAGCAAGAGAATGGGCTAATTATATCATTATGACACTGAATATTAGCTGTTTTATCCTTCATGGTACCCCAACATTTTTCAGCAGTGTCATTTTCGTCTCTTCTTACCTCTACACAAATGATAGCAGAGTCTCATATACTATTGTTGTTTGCTATGTAATTCTACAAGTTCTACAGTACTCTATTATAGGGAACTATAACTTATTAATGCAAAATTATACAAACAGGGCATGTGGAACACACTTTCAGTTCTTATTCAGCTGCAGCTTAACGGCCTTAATTTATTGCTAATTCCATTTACAAATGATTCTATACCTGTTTCTTTTTCTCTACATATTTAGACATTTTCATATGAACTCTCCTCAATCTAGCTTTTAAGACTCTCAAATATTTTACTCAATGAGTTTTTTTATTTTGAGATATATGTCTTAGTTTCCTGGCTTATATTTCAGCTTCTAACTTGGTTAAAAGATCTGAAAGTCATAATCTAAAACTATTATTGATCTCCTTGAACACCGGCTTAGAATTACTTTATGCCCTTTAGTAGTATTTTCACACATTCTGTTCTCTCCACCAATAATCTTCTGTAGACTCTCATGTAGTCCTTGGGGCCAGACATTGGAAAAGGCCTTCAGGATTTCAGTTTCTCAAACTCTACCTAGACACAATACAGGTATCCAGTAACTAGCTATACATAGTCAGAACCACTAAATTCCTTGCACCCTTGTTCTTTTAACCTAATAACTACCCAAGCCATCCAGTTTCTTGTCTGTATTGGAACTCTGGCTCAGTGCACTAAAATGATACGTAAAATATAAAATCAACAAGCTTTTTCAAATATATGTAGTTCCTGCCACAAAACCATAAGCACAAAATGAAAGCAATATATGCCCGCAAAAATCATCTATCCTATAGTCATCATTCCCAACAAAAATAACTTAGATAAGCTCACAACACAAAATTGAAAAGAGCTATTAAAATTTTGTTCAAAGAGTTCAAACATGACAATAATAAACAACAGAAATAAACTTTTGGCAAACTTCAAATAAATGGCTGAATGAAATAAATGAGGAAAACTTAAGAAATGAAAATTGAATTCAGTAAAAAGATAGAAATACTAAAGAAACTAAACAAACAAAAAAATCCCAAACTTAAGTGAAGCTGGGATTTAAAATTCAGTGGGTTTAAAGTAAAGCTTTGTGGAAATTTTTACTAAGAGAATGGATGCTAAACGAGGCAGAATAGCAGTGCTTAAAGACAAAATAGAAAAAACATGGTCCAATAAATGAAAACAATGAAATTAAAAATAAACTCATGAGCAGAATATGTACTAACTATTGGAACCTGAGGAAAGACTAAAGATATAAATTTTGTACTTAAACGAAATAAAAGAATTCCTGGCCAAAGACTTAGAAAATATTTTCAGTATAATTACTGAAGAAAATTTTCAAAATCTAGGAAAAGAGATTTACAACCAGAGATAGAAAGAACATTTAGTAGATAAGAAGAGAAAAGAATATCTAAATGGAATATTATAATTTAAACACTTAACTATTTGGAAGGGAAAAAAAAGCAAAATTGAAAGCTACCAGGAAAAAATCACAAGTTACATCCAAGGAAGTTTTATAAGAATAATAACTAATGTCTTTAAAAAGCAGAAGAGTTTGATTCCATTTATGAAAGACCACATATACTAACCCAGACTAAAAGTAGTCTGCAAAACTACCCATCATAGCTGAAGGAGAAAAGACAAGTTTCCATGAAAATATCAGTGCAAAATAGTGAATGACCACCAAATCAGCCGTATTGATAATATTGGGAGAAATACTTTATTACGATTTAAAAAAAATAATTGAACTCAATCTGTTATTCAAAGTAGGACCAAAAGACCAAACACCACAACATCAACAAAATGACAGCAATTAAAACATACCATTGAAGAATAATTCTGAACATTAAATCTCAATTTTCACTCAGAAGTCACATGGGAATTAATTGCATTGATGAATAACAGTCATTTTGTTACATACAAGAAAAACACCAAACTTTAAAAGATATGCACTATCTTAGAGTAAAAGAATGGGGAGGAGAATTGCAAGCAGACTGACCAGGAAACTGGTGTGTTGCTATACTCCCATCTGCCCAATGAAACTACTCTTGAAAACATCCAGCAGCGTTAATGAAAGTCCCTTCATTTTGATTAAAGAAACAATCCACCAAGAAGACAAAACAATTTTAAACACGCGTGACCAAACACAGATCAATCAACCAGTTTTATAAAACAAATTATATTAGTCATGAAGCCACCCATTAAGGAAATAGTGAACAATATTAATACTTCACTTTCACTAATGGACATGTCATATAGACAGACACATAAACCAGTGAACATTGGTGATAAATGCCATCATACTCCAAGCAGATATAGAAAATTTCATGGTATTTTCAACCCAAACTATAGAAAACAGCAGTTTTTGTCCATAGCTTCTGGAAGTTTCTCTATAATAAACATTATACTATAATACAAACAAATTTCAACTAATATTGGAAGACTAAACTAGCTTCATGTGTTGTCTCTAGTCATAGTGGCCCCAAGCTCAAAACTAATCTCCAAAATGAAACTGCATTCTCATTTTTATCCTACTCAAAAATTATCTTCTCATTTATCAATGAGTCCAATGTCAAACTTGAAAATAAGAAACTCATAGAAGTGAAGGTAGAGTGGACATTACAAGATATTATTTCTAAATAAGGTTACAGTCTCTCTAAAAATGAGGACAAAAATTGACAAATGTGACTTCATGACAAATCAGTCTTCTCTAGCTCTTAGCCAAACAGTGAAAAAGTAATGAAAAATATCTGTAAAATATATATCCAATCCACTAAAGAGGGAGGAAAGAGAATGGAGAAAATGCTCTGACAGAGAATTAATATCTACATTATTTAAAAACTGAAGAAAACTCAAAATAATCCAAAAATAGAATATGATTGTAAAGTGAGCTCTCAAAAGTAGAAATACAAATGACAAATAAACATTTTGTAAAGTTCTTAAAAATTATTAGCTTTCAAGAAAACAAATTAAAATTACTTTGAAATTCTGTCTGCTCCCTGAATGACTATAATCAAGAAATCAAATGACAATACATGTTAATGATGATTGGACAAAGAGAGACCCTGAATCAAGACTGGTGGGAGTACAAACTGGTATAGAAGCTATGACAGTGGCATATTTATAGATATGAAAAAACTAAGAGACATGGATACTACTGTTGCATAGATTTTCAACTTCTAAGCATACTTAACGCTCTCTGTACCCTACTACTAGACATAATTATTCAGCCATGTGGTTTAGTGTTTTAATCCTAGTTAGAATGTAGTAACTATAGAAAGAAAAAAAAAACAAGAAAGTGGCCATGTACTTTTGCTGTAATGGGATGGAGATAGTAGAACATAATATATGAAATAAAAATAGAGAAGTCTGTGGAAATGCTTATGCATGTCCAGGGGTGGAAGATAAGATGAAGGGGTGGGGGATTAAATAAAAATTAAGGCGTATACAAAATCTATATAGGGAAATAATACTTGTCACCCAACAAATATATGCATAATTATTAAAAATATTGCTCTTCTTAAAATCCAAGGATTATTTTTTTTTAAAAAAAATCAGTGTCAGCTTTGAAACACCTCCTTATGAATGACTGGCCAAGGATGACCTAGAGGTCCTGCAAAAATGTCTGTCTCTTGTCACCCCTCTTGTTGTTTACCAGAGCTACTTGATAAGATCCTACTTATGAAAACAGTACACATTTTCATTGCAAGAGAAACGGAAATCAAACTGGGACTTGAAGTGGAGTTGAAAGCTGTCTCCTTGCTTCTATGGTCCTGAAAGTAGCTATACAGTCTGATGGAATATATGTGTCAGATATGTTCTTGACAAAGTATAAACACTAAAATTGCAGTGCCAACTTGCCAAACAAGATGTGAACACTTGTGTAATTAGGGCAGGCTGTTAAGGGATTATACAACCTTTCTCTAATTGTATTTGAGCCCTACTCTAAGGAGGGAATTTGGGCCTGGTTGCTGCAATCCTACTCAAGCATTCGTGGCTGAAGAGATGTTAAGGCACAAGTGGAAACTTACTATTTTAAAGTTACATGTCCCAAAATTTCCTTTTAAATACTTGTGTTTATATCTGTAGACAAATGCTTACCTTGGTGTTAATCAAAGAAGTTTTTTTATGTAGTGAACAGTAATGAATAATACAGACATTCATGGATTCAATAGATGCAAAGAATATTTAATGGCTGAATGTTGAAACATAAACAGATTTTCTTTTATTAATACTTCTAAGGCTTAGGGACTCTTACAGATGTGAAGACACAAAGCAATATAAGAAAAGGCGAAGGGCTATGACACACTGCCCTCAGGGTATTACTCAGATATTAGAGTCATGGTCCTCCATTTGGCCTCTGCAAGACTGGGAATGACATCAGTCTGCCATAGCCAAGGGAAATGGATTCTACCTTTCCCTTTTGAAATATTGGCAAAATATTTGATTCTGTGAGAGAGACATTAATTGTCTTAAATTATGTACCCAAGGATGAGATGCACACAGATATATATCCTTGTTTAAACTTAGTGGGTCATAAAACAAAACAAAGAGATGTGAATGTTCATGGAAGTGTGTTTTTAAGGGTAGGTTGACAAAGTTAGGAGAGACATAGGTGAACAAAGTTGGGAGGGAGATAGGTGAACAAAATTGGGAGGGAGATAGGTAAAGGAAATTTTTGAGAGTAGCCAGAATGTGTGTGTGTATGGGAAAAACATGAATAAAATTGATTTTTTTTAGTTGATTTTGGTTGTTTTTCCTGTTCCTAATACACTTAAATGTCAGTACATGGCAAATAATGGCAATTCAGCATTTCTTCCCTATGGAAGGAAGAATGGGAGGCCTCTCCTACTCAAACACTCCCCAGGCACAAGCAGTACCCTTCTCCCATCCTTTGGACTCGGAGAGATATAGCACATCCAAGAAAAAAATAATGATCAGAGTGCAGGAAAACTGTTACCCCCCCCCCGCCAGGGGCTGATGTTCTTGTACAGTTTTTATTAAATTAAATAACTCCTGGTTGCTGCTTATGTACTAAGACTGCTTTTTTCTTTTTTATTCTTTAAAACAATTTTTAAGTTTAAATATATTTTGATCATATTCTTCCCCAAGTTCTCCATGATACTGCCACCCTCTCTACCTCCCTACCCATTCAACTTTCAGTTCCTTCTCAAAAAGCAAATAAAACTCAATACTGAAACAAAACCTCCAAAGCCAAGAATATGACAACAACAATTAAAAAAAAAATCCACCCCCGATATAATGCCAAACTGTAACTAAATAAAAGTACATGCAAAAGGACTGTGGAGTTCAATGTATGTTGGTCAACTATTCCTAAACATAAGATCTGTCTTGCCCTGGTTGATATACTTAATTTCACTTCATTAAAGAAAACTGATTTTTCCCTCACTTAGCAGATGTAAACAACAGTTCAGCTGTTACCCTTTACCCTAGTGTCTAGGTTTATATTCATTCATTTTTAAGTGTAACAAAATAAAATATAATATGATAAAATAAAATCATCATATCAGATTTAGACATGACAAAACAACGAAAAAGAAAGAGTCCAAGAAAAGGCACAAGAATCAGAGACCCACTGATTCAAACACTTAGGAATCCCATAAAAGCACTAACTAAAATCCATACTATAAGCATAAAGGGCCTTTGGCAGACCCAAGCAAGTCCCAATCATGTTGTTTCAGTCTCCAGGAGTTCACATTAGCTAGGCCAATGTTGATTTGAAGGGCCTTTCTTCCTTTTTTTTCTATTCCAAACATGTTTTTTTCTATATTGTTGGTACCTTAGGAAAGAAGTCTGAAATTCACTGTTTCAAGAAGGGGTTCCTGGCAAATCATCAGCATACTCTAACTGTTCACGTGTTATTTTCTCTTTTTCTTAACTTTTAATTTTAGTTTTTTAAAATTGAATTAGTTTATGTTTGAGAATGTAATCGAATTCAATCAATTTCTCCTTATATTTCTTCCCTCCAACCTGCCCCATGTCTCTCCAATTTTCTTTCAAATTCATGGCTTCTCTAGTCTCATTTATTTTCCAGGTTTCATATAGAGAACACGTGACAATTGCTCCGTGTTGCTTAATGGGTAAATGGCCAGCTTTGCATCTGAAGCAACATGCCTCGCTGGCCAGGATGCACAGTAAAGCAGCATCTGCTCTTCCTCTGATGGTCTGTGATGAGTGATATGCAGAACAGATAAAAGCAAAGTAACTCCTATGTGGCATTTGCTTTTATTACTGTAAATGATACCATGTGTATGCATTTACTTGAAAGTTGATCAAATGTAATAGGAGACAGTGTTGACAGATGCTGAAGAAGTGTTAACCTCTCCTTTCATCTTCCCTGCTTATGTGTCTCTTGTACCATACCCGGGCTTCTCGGATAGTTTTATTAGCTGATGGGTGAAATGTTGTACAAAATACTCACGTAAAGAATTCTATCATGATAAGGAATTGCCTGTAATTTCATAAATGATATATCCAAATTTGTGTTTCATATATGGTAACACTACATGCATTAGCTTAATCAAATAGTTTTTTACTGAGATGCATTGTGAAAAGAAAACTAATTTGTTTTAATGCATATTGAATTAATATTAACTAATTGATTGCAGCTATACATCTGTTTTATACTGTGTGAAAAAATCCTTCAAAATATATGAAATTTGTTCGTGTTAATTTAAATTTCAAGGTATTTTTAAAACCTTGACATTAAAACTGCTTTAACAGATTGCATTATTAGAGCTTATAACTTCAGAACAAAATGTGGATATTTAATTTGAAATTAAGAATGTCCATGTCTCACAGTGTTACTTTCCTCCAGGTTTTATCTACTAGAGGCTGCCATGCCTTAGTGGTTGTCCAAACACTTATGCATAAGGACTGTGCTAATTGTCCTCAAGAGGTAGTTAATAACTAAAACAAAAATTAAAAAGAGAATATCAATCTAGAGATGTGGTGGACCACACAGAGAGGACAAAGGAGAAGCTGGTGGAGGTGGATGTGGTCAATATACACTGTGTAATGTGTGACCCTTAAAAATAAAGCTATTATTTAAAAGGATCTATTAAAACTTGCCATAGACCAATTAATACATTAAAAACTTCATTCTTTAAGTGGAAGACATACATAACCAAAGAAGTCTCAGTGTCTATAAGGTAATTACTCGAAGCAAACAGAAAGGTAGCATACTAGAGAAAAGAGGGGTGAGATAATCCATTTAAGGCCTGTCACCAAGTTACGAATTCTGTCTTCTCCAGAACTTGGCAGCCTAGTATAAACGCTAAAGTCCTTAAGCAAGCAGAGCTAGAAAAGTGCTTCACTGTCATTAGAGTTTTGGAGTTATTGCAACCACACCACATTGTCTGTGAGGCAAGATGATTTATAAAACAAGATAGTAAGACAGATTTTATATATTAACCTTGAGGGAAGAAACAATTTAGCAGACCGCAGAAAGTCTTGCAGTAATGTTGTTCGTCCACGTCATCCACAGTCTTAATGCTTTTCTGCTCCCTCATTATGAGTGTTGATGAATAAGTTTTGGGGCTTTTTATCAGCAGACAGATGAATAATAAATGGTATGTAACTAACTGTCAGCTAAGATTTTATTAGACATGTAATTGACCTTTCAATTTGCTAACCATACAGGATTTTTACCCATAAGATATATAGCAAGATAAAAGACTCTAAAGTTCTTGTATGGTCTGTGAGTATCATTTTAAGGAGATATAAAAAGCAAGCTACTGAAAGCTGAATTTAATTTTAAATCCTTCCTAAATTTTCTCCAGGCAGAGATTTCTTCTATTTACGCACCTTAACCTTTTTATATAAGCTGGGTTATATAGAGAAAGTGAGAACGTCAGTTCTAAAAGGAAACTTCACATCAAATAATAACATTTCAACCACTACACAGAGAAGGAAAACAAAATATAAGAATTATTTCCAAAATATCACATCCTCCTCCTTTTTTGAGACTTTCTAAATTCAACACAGTTTTTTTTCCACACAATATATTCATATTATGGCTCCCCTTTCCCAGATTCTGCCAGATCTTCCCCCCACCCACCCACACACTGAAATACACATCTTTGGGAATCTCTTTCATTAGAAAAAAAGAAGCATCTAAAAAAGAAAGTAAGTAACAATAAAATAAAGCAAACAACCCTAAATAGGACAAAACAAGCAAATGTCTAGAAAAAGAGCGCAACAATCACATAGATATATAGATGCGGAGTCACATGCATTAACAATCATAGACTCTCCATAAACACAAAATCAAAAACTATAATATATGATAAAAAGATCTCTGCAAGAGGCAGCTTCTCTGATGATGGCTGAGCAAGACACTATATACAAGCTTAACCGAATTTCATCAGGAGTCATTTTGTTGCTACTCTCCTTTAGGAGGACAGTACTATTTGGTTTTCCCCTAGATCCCTGGAAATCTCATTTATTATTCTCAGGTTCTTGAACACCCAAGAAATATCTGATATAGGTTATATCTCATACAGTGGGTCTTAAATGTAATCTTATACTGGTTGGTTACTTCCACAAGCTTTGTGCTCCTGCTCCACTTTTGCTTTCTGCATCCAGGTCATTTTTTGTAGATTCAAGAGTTTGTAGCTGGATTGGTGTTTACAGTTCTTCTTCTTCAGTAGCATGCTGAGTACTTCCAAGTACTGTGACCAGTAATCAGTAAGGGTGAAGGATGTAGGTAGGCATCATATCGAATTCTCCATGAACAAGGAGCTGTTTATATGTCTTTGGCAACACAATCTTACCATCAGTTTGTAGAGAGTAACCAATAGCCTTGGCAACAGCTTGGATTGTTTGTAAGTTTCCATGGTACACCTGTGGCCTACAGTTCATTATCTTTGGCAGTAATGACATTTTGGGATTAAATATCTGACACTTTGGAATCCCAGTTCACTATGTTTTTATTTTTTACAATTAATGTTCATTTGAAAAGTTACATTAACTGACTGTGCTGTAGATAAGCAAACACATTATAAATTATTATGTTAACTAGTAGATGATTTCTTCCTAAGCCATTGATCTGTGGATCTAGTTGACTTTTTTGTTTGTTTCCTTGGTTGGTTTGTTTCCTTCAGAATTTTGCCTGAGCTTTAACCATAGGTTGAGAAGAACATACCTTTATCTACCTAAAGACAAATGCTTTCTTGTATACAGAGAAGAAAGCTTCCCTATCTGCCCAAAGAACTTCCATCTATATAGAGAATCACAGTCCTTGGTATAGAAATTCACATTCGTCTATTCACCTAGAGAAAGGCCTTCCTCTATTCACCTATAGATGAACCTTCCTCTATCCGCCTAGAGCAGAGTCTTAATCTGCCAAGAGAGCCTTCTTCTATCCATATATACAGTAACCTTTCTCTTGCACCTCGAGAAGAACTTTCCTGTGTCTGTTGAGGACTTTCCTCTTTTTCTCAAGCCACAAGGATCTAGTGAAAATAAGTTGAGACTTTATCACATAATTTTCAAACTACATAATTTTAAAGACAGTACAAACCGAGTGATCAACCCTGAAGTCATATACATACAAGTAATATGATATGGAATAAACATTATATAAATATATATATTCACATGATGCTCTATTAATTAGATAGTAAATATATATACATAAATGTATATAGATATTTAAAGAAAACAAGGTCAGAGGCAATAAATTGAAAAGCAAGATAACTTTACATAGGAGGGCTGGAAAGAGTAAAGGAAAAGAAAGAAATATGAATCAATTTCAAAAAATTTAAAAAAATTAATGGAAAATAAATAATAAATCACTGGGATATACTTGGACATGTTGTATAAATCAAATTTGTGAATAAACAATGACTTAAACTATACAATGAGGGAAAACAATTCTCTTGCCTTTCCTTTAACCCACTACCTTTTGCATTAGTCCCCTTAAGTGACTTCTTCCCACAATCTTCCATTAGTGACATCATTACACAAGATTCACAATCTCCTTTCTACATTTCACTCTCTGGCCCTTAAAATTCGATGGTTATTCCTCTACTTACTGCCATTTTATGCCTTATTTTTCTTCTTAATGAAAATCTGTGCCTTTTCTCCCTTGTTCTAATCACTTATTCCTCTATGGCTTTCACAAGAATATTCTGGTTTACTGTATCCCTTTGTGAATAAGATGCCACTGAACATGTGTCCTTTATGTAGTACATAATGATTCATGGCTGGGACAATTATCTCTCAGTAAATATTTTCCTGGGAATTAACCCTCTTCACACAGTAAGCTTTTCCACTCACAATGAATTTCCAATGACAGAAAGAAAAAAGGACTCCACATACAATAATGTAAGACTAAGACCAGAGAGGTCTTGTTTCAACACAATCTTTCATAATGAGGAAGAAAGTAATATAGCATGTTGTTTTTTTTATTTTTAAAAGCTTCCTTATAGATGTGACACGTGCAGCCCTTCTCTTACTACTTTATCAAGATTACAACACATGTGAGTACATATTTCAAATGGCATCATGAGGAAAACCCTGATCATCTCTTAGCCTTAGCATCAGGTAGAACATCTAGGATAGAGGGCCTCGTCTTCTTAGATCCTGTTATCATATTTTGTGGAAGGGAATACTGAAATGACTTGATGTTCTTCATTTCCTTGAGTGTAATTATTAAACATCCCTTCCCTGTGTGAAGGCAAAACTTATAGGTGTGCATCTCCAATGCTCTTCGTGATAAGGCGAAAAGATTTGGTCATTTTGAAAATTAACAAGTTGAATTTTAATCAACCAAAAGAAAGAGTATATTGAGTGGACTCAACATAATCTCACATCTTCAGATAGGCACTGACTGAGTCTTTTTCTGAAAGAAACCAGGTTAATTGCCATGATGTGTAGGACTTGGAAGAGTAACTTGTCTTCTGGGTCTGTAAAAACCAAAAGAAGTCTCTAGTTCACACTGTATATGCAACTTTCAAACCCATTTTCATATACCTGGCTAACTCAGACATAAAATCTGGTGATGGTAATGTGTGAAATTATAAATTCATGTTGCTTGAGCCACTATGACATTGGCAATTTAGTGTAATACACTAGAAAAATAAAGTATGCTTCCATGTGCAGATTCACATTTCTATTATATAACTATTTTGTACACATGTAAAATTGAATAGATTGTATATTATTCAGTTTACTTTTAATAGATACTTTAAAACATAGTCTTTTATTTTGATACATGATTGCATTTATATGTCTAACATGGTAAGGTTTATTTATTCTTATGATGGGAATCTGCTGTAAGTGGACACCTGATCATAGGTGGAAAATAAGAACATCACTGATTTTGAGGCTGTTTTACCTGACTCTAACAATAGCAAAGTTTAGAAGCTCAAAGGGCAAATTTTAAGCACATCTAAGGATTTGGTTATTATTTGTTTGCAGTGGATTTTAAATTTAGGGAAGAGCTTCCTGAGGATTTCCTTGGCCACATGCAGGAACATTGTCTGAAATTCTCAGTGAATTTTAGTACCATGTTCTAATACTTGACCATGATGGATAAAAATCTGCTGAATGAGAAAGACATCAAGGTACTACAAATCTTCATTTTTCTCGGGATTGCTTCTATCTCTATTGTGTTTACAGTTGGCTCTCAGATGCAACATGTAAGTAAAAGGATGAAAGATGGGAGCAAATGGATTTTCTTTTCTATCTTTGGGCAATCAACAAAATCTTGTCTACAACTTTCACTTTTCTTTCTTAAGTTTTATTTTTATTTTATGTATGTGTGTGATTTCTTGTCTGTGCTTAATCCATGTGCATGAGGTTGCATAAGGAGTCCAGGAAAGAACCCTGTATCCTCTAAAAGGAGAGTTACAATTACAGTTGGTAACTGCCATCACTATAGCTCCCAGCCTACACCTTTGATGTTTAGTCATATAGGCACTGAGAGAGATTTATGCACAATTGCTGTAGGATAATGCTCTTGTAACCTGGACTGATATGTGACTTTCATTGGCTTAATAAAACACTGATTGGCCAATATACAGGCAGGAGGAAAAGGTGGGCTGACCAGACTAGGGGAATTCTGGGAAGAGGATAGACTCAGTCTGCAGTCACCAGTCAGACACAGAGGAAGCAAGATAAGAATGCCTTACTGAGTATGGTACCAAGCCACAGGGCTAAACATAGACAAGAATTATGAGTTAATTTAAATTGTAAGAGCTATTTAATAATAAGGCCAAACTAATAAGTCAACCAGTTTATAATTAATATAAGCCTGTATGCTTCTTTGGGAATGGCTGCGGGACCAGGGTGGACAGAAACTTTTGTCTACACACAACTGAACTGCTTAATCCAAGTGATTAAGCAACCTCACACCCTAGTTAAGGCGTAAGGATGGAAGGGGTAATCCTTTCACTTTCACAGTATGCATCTTCACTCTGTGGACAGAGGGTTCCTGATAATAGTGTGCAAAGTCTAAAACCATTTATTGGAAAGATTTAACTGTAGAGGGAATGCAATAGTAATTCTCTTATCTAATGCTTAGTTTTGTAGAGCCAGTTTCACCTTTAAATGTATATGAAATCCAACTTATATTTTTAATTTTAATGCCTGAAAAATGAACATATGTGTCTTGTTATTAAGAAAAAATTAAATTTTAAAAAATAAGAGAAAAAGGCAACTGGTATAACTTGAATGTAGAACTTCTTTCTTGCAGTCATTTTTATAATGAAATGGAACATGGGGTTGCATGAATGATTATTTTTCTATGTTCAACTAGTAATCTCATTGAAAAATAATTCTAATATTGTAAGACTTTTTTGATTAAATTTTTCTCATTTATTATTAAAAGTTTTGAAAATTGAAGTATAGTTTTTCATTTAGGGTCATTACCACTGCTTTTCAACTAAGTAAAATTGGCTAAATTGCAAGTGTTATGCACAAATTAATATTGGGCTCATAATATAAGATTCAGATGAAGCCAAATCACTTCACTTAGTTTTATTATAGTTAAAACTACAGTATATGCCATATAATTTCTAGTAAAGAGTATTAGGAACTGAAAGTCATTTATGGTTGTAAGAGAATTATTCTTTTTTACTCAATTTTAAATTACACTTTAATTTCTGGATCATAGTTTGAAAAATGAAGTATGAAAACAAAAATTTAGGCTTTTTCCCAAAGAATTATAAAATGACCCTAGAAAAAAATCTACACTTAGTTTTCTGAGGCTGTAGAGATCATTGTGTCCCAAAAACAGGTGACAATTTTTTAGGTGGCTACTATCCCTGATAGATATCGCACCTATAGTTTTGAAAATAAAGCTAATTTATCAATGACTATTTATAGTAATAGCACATTTACTATTTTAGGAATTATTTTTGGTATTCCCTGAGAATTTATGACTTCTTTTACTATATCCAAAATGCCATATTATGAAAACTAGGTCAAGTTTTATAAACTTATTTTGTCCATTAAGTGACTTTGTTTTGGCATTGATGTTAAAGTGAAATAATGTAAAATTTTGTGACAAAGAAGCGGTATTTTAAAGAAACGAAGTAACATAATTTTATAATGGAACATTGCTATATTTGGGGAAACATTTTGATTAGCAATTGACATTAGTAGATATAATAGTACTATACATAAATTCCACTACATATCATGTTTGTTTTTATACAGTTTTTACACATGATCATTTTTTTTTGTGGGAGTACTTATGTCAAGTATATAGGTATGAAGAAACTTTACAGTCTCTTGTCTGTAGCTTGTTAATATATGCATCTTAACAAGATTTGATATATTTGTAAATATTTATTAATTCATGCATTTATTTTTAATTTTGTAAGTTGATACATAATAAATGAAGAAACATATAGGGTACTGAGGGAGATTTTTATATACAGACACATGATTAAAATAATAGCCATAGTCATTGCATTAAAAATATATGTGTTGAGAATGTTGAAAATCCTGTCTTCTGATCATTTCTAAGTATCCCTGGTATTCTAGAAGTTTTGACTGTCTAGCAACATATAGAGCACGGAGGCAGGTAATAAAAAATACTGGTAATGCTCTAATTCTAGCAAACAGTAATACAAAAAAACTGAGCAGGGGAACACATTCTCATGTCTCTAATGCCAAAAAATCTTTTATGTTATTAAAAAGAGAATATGTTGATATTTCAAATAGTAATAATTTTGCATAAGTCATAGCTCTCTTTGGAACATTCAAAAGATATTGATAGACCACATATTTCAATGAAGCACTATTAACAGTGAAATGTTCATATTTTATGCCAATGAACAGTGAAATGCATTGTTTTCCTCTCTGCATTTTGGATCTTTTCAGCTTAAGGTATCTAGGACCTAGGTAGTCTAATATGGTGTTCAGTAAGGGTCAAAAAGAGATTGACACTGCCTTCTTTGACATATTATTACACCAAAGGTAGCAACCAAGGTCATTCTTATGCAGCAATAGATGTAAGGGATTCAAAGAAACCCATGGACTGTTTGAACACATGTTCTCTTCCAAATTAATATAAACTGAGTGCTCCTGGGTGGAGATAAAGGCCAAGAATGAAATCACCAAGGATATTATATTCAAATTGAGTAAATCTTACAATAAAAAAGGCATTTTCTGTGAGGATGATAATGAAGTTAACTCCCGCTTCCCAGGTTAAGGAATACTAACAAATCACTGTGATGCTGTGATAATGTGCTAGGCTGTGAACAATGATGCGAAATGTAGCATGTCGTATATTTGAAGTATCATAATAGCTGATGCTTTACTATATTACAGATTTTAATGCATCATCAAGGAAATTATGTGATAATATATTTTACGACAGGGTTTAGCAGTGGGAGTAAAACTCAATTAATGCCACAGTCATTAACGTTTAATTTCATTTGTCATTTATTGCTTGTAATTGTACTGTTTCTTAACCTTTTCATTCACTCCTATTCATAATTCTACTGAGCCTTACATCTGTCACGGCTGATACTTCTCTGAGAGATTCCTATAGTTAAATCCTTCATTCAGTGGAGTGGAGTGTTTTTCCTTTCTAACTGCTGCTACTAATTTAAGAAAACATGAGCTGGCAAAGGCTCAGCTCTTTCCAACTCTGAAGACTCTAGTAGTTGGAGACAGGAGAATGAAGTCCAGTTTTAAATATATGAGGTGGGGTAAGTAGAGTGCATGTGACATGGTTAATATCTGAACTTAGGGAATAGCAAAACAGCACACAGTAAAAGCTCAGTATTATGATTTGTGAGCACATTAGAGTGGTTTCATCTTCCTTTCAAGATGCTCATTTCAAAGTTGGGAATATAGTAGAAAAGTTTTGAGCAACAGTGACATAAGAATAAGGGGATTGGATTGTTTCATTGTCCCAGTACTTTTCTGGAGAAAGTTTAGTCTTCCTATATTCAGTAGATAAACCATAACTACTATTTTAAACACTTTTGAAGCAGATAACCATCACAAATAAATGCACTGAGAGAAGTTCAGAGTTTGGGATGTAGGTCAAAGACAAAGCAGGTGTCTAAGGATTGTTAAGTCCTTGATCCGATCCACAGTACCGTGATAGAAAAGCAGGGGGAAACCCGAGCAGTGCAAACAATATTAACCACAGTCATGGTCAAAGTTTGCTTTCACAAATTATTTAGTTCATGCTAGAATACGGTTGGTGAATGTGGTATTTCTTTGTGTACTTTTAGTTCTTTCCTTTGTCAGAAAACCATCTCCTGTGGTTTAAGTAGCCTTATTGAGATATTCTTCCTAGTTTCATTTTGATGTATAAATGATAGATCCTATTATCACATGCTTATATTTTGGATGACAAGGCCTTAGAAAGACTAAGAACTTTTGTGCAGTTTCAGGATATGCCTGCAAACTTATTCTGAAGATAGTTTATTCTTCATATTTAAATAATACCAATTTCAATAAATAGTCAACAGAGAAGTCAGAAAATTCTAGATATATTCCAATTATTTTTGTTAGAATATCAATTTTGTGATATATACTTTCCATAACTGTAGATCATATAAGCTATTGTTACATTTTGTTAACTATTATGTTTCTTTTTTGAAATTATTTCTACCAACTGGTTTTGAATTGGAATGGACAATCTAATTGTTTTAAATTTTACTCTCCTCTCCGGTAGTTCTTTACTCTAAAGAATCCCACGACGAAAATCACTCATTCTAAATTGGTGGCACCTTTTTCTTTGATTATTTTTGTCACACTTGAAACATTGTGAGTCTACTTAGTGTTTTATATGTGCATCTGACTTCAGGGACAACTTGGTATGGGATAACCAATTAGGGGCTATTCCTTGGGTAAAACTAATTTTCCTCTTAGAACTCATTGCCTTCATGTGATCCTTTGTCTAGTGTTCAATTGGTGTAGGAGGTTTTTTTGTATTTTTGTTGTTTTTATTGGTTAAATAAAGAGACTGCCTTGGCCTTTTGATAGGGCAGTCCTTAGGTGGGCGGAGTAGACAAAACAGAATACTGGGAAAAAGGAAAGTGTGGCAGACGCCATGCTTCTCTGGCCCAAAATGGACACTAGATAGATTCATGTCAATAAGCCACTACTCAAGTGGCAAAACACATTAATGGAGATGGGTTAAAATAATATGTGAGCATTAGCCAATAAGGGGCTGGAGATAATGGGCCAGGCAGTATTTCAATAAATACAGTTTCTGTGTAATTACTTCGGGAGTTAAACTAGAGGGACCGACAGGAGCCAGGCAAAATAGAACAAGGGGCCCGCACTCCTTTTACTACATTCAGTCCCTTGAGATTTTACTCCCCCATGTTACGTGACTATTGGTGTTGTCATTGTTCAAAACTGGTATAGGTGGCAATATGGTTGTACTATTGTAGATGTAGCTTTTTCTGTCATTTCAAGTAGATAGAGCCTCACAACAGTCTTCCTAGTCCATTGGATCTTACAATAATTCTGCGACTTTTTATGCAATGTTCTCCTTTGGTGCAGCAGTTGTATTGTAGATATATTTATTAAGGTTAGGCACAAAATGATCAATTGATCTCTAAATTATACCAACTTTTGTTTCTCTAAGATGGTCTATTTGCTGAAAAGGGAAGCTTTTTGTTGAGAAATGGGAGATACACTTATATGCGGGTGCAAAGAAAAAATTTAAATAGTTAAGAATCATACTGAGCTAATAAAATGATAGTAGATGTTTGGTTCTTCTAAGAGCCAAACCATAATATATACAGTTAGTCAGCTAAACTTCTGACAGCAGTCATATCAGACTTTAACTCCTAGTAACTACCGATTTGTTACCAGCAAGATATCAGTGCCACTATTGTTTATTATTTGTTTAATGGTTGTTATTATGGTTCTCAGGAGTCATAATTTCAATGGATTTTTTATTACTTCCCAGGATATGTTCAAAAATTATTAGTCAATCAACTTATTGATAGAAAGAGAAAAAATGTGATGATGACTTTAATGGAGACAAGTGAGCACAGTTATACTTTCTGGTCCTACTACAACTAGACAACAAAATGTAAGTTTACAAGTCAATCCCTGCTCAAATTTTCTAGGTCCTGTGTGGAATGGTATGGTGTTTTCAGCAATAAGAACTTAGCTCAACATTTGGGAGGTAACCAAGGGCAACAGAAATAGCCTACATAGTTTTACAAGCCTCCTGGTGTTATTAAAGGGGAAATAGAAAAAGTAGGAAAGAGTGGTGGCTAATAGAGAAGGGGATAAGAAGGTCAATATAGAAGAAGATGAATGAAAGAGGGAGACAACAATGTGTAAAATGGCCTTAAAGATTCCTATTATTTTATATGCCGGAAATTATATATACTGCGTTGCATAGCGCACACATACACACACATGTATATATACATGTAAAACTTACACACATATATGTATACACATACATATAAATGTACACATGCACATATATATGTATGTATAAACTTACATCGTTTTGGACTAATAGTGCTCAACCCAGGAGATATAGTGATTACTATTGCACTTGATTGCCTTACAAACATTGGAGCTAAACCAATTTAGCTCAATTGTTGAAGATGCCAAGTAATTTAGACAAAGTAGTCACATAATCCAAGATAGATCTTATCTAAGCTTCTCCCTCAGGACTAGGTTTCATAGTACCGGAAGGTGCTGTGGAAATTGCCAAAAAGAAAAGCAACCAATAGTCCTACTTAGCTATGACACCTATGAACCACAACTACCAGCTCAGCAAAATATTCATATAGGTGTTACTACTCATAATTTGGCAATAATGAACAACTACATAATTGGACTTTAGGACTTCTCAATAGGGGAGAAATCATGCCTGATACTGAAAAACCAATTAGGTATCTAGATATAGAGAGGTCATGGATTTTAGAGGAAAACCTATTTTACATACTTTAGTAGATCAACACAATTCTTAATTGAATTCCTTATATTTATCCTTATATCAGTCATTAAATACAGCTCCCATCACTCACCAAACCTCTCCTTACAACAGAGAGATCTCATACAGAAAACCATAGTTTCCTAGATACAACTACAAAACAACTCCTGCTTTCAAGGCTCGGGGAACTTTGCAAAAGATGGGGCAGAGTGTTATAAAAGCCTGTTGGGAGATTATAACTCTTTGAAATGACATAAAATTTATACCATGACATCTCAATTAAATGGCTGCCTAAACAAGACCTAACAATGATAGAACCAATAAACATGATAATGTGGTAAGAACTTTCATTCACAAGACCATATGGCTAGATAAAGATCTCTAGCAAACTAATGACTTCTAAGAGAGGGAAAATCAGTTTTTCCTAGGGATGAGCTTAAATTATTAATCAAATACCAAGGAGTCAGATCTAAAATATATATACTAAGGGAACACTAAATATCAGGCTTTATTTACATATTCATGAATATGTGTAAATATAATAATCAAAGAGAAAGAAGCCACAAATTTTAAAACAGAACAAGTGAGGGAAATGGGAAGGCCTAGATGAAAGGGTGGAAAAATAAGTAATTGTATTTTACTTAAAAAAGAAATACTTAAGAGTCTAATTTTATCTTTATTGATATTATAATATCAGTCGCTGGAAAACACACCAACATTAATTATTGACTGTGCAATGTCAATTGTTGTAGTCATGCTTTATTTATTGTCTACTTGTTGGTTACACTGCAAATATATTGCTTTTACTAGCACTTTGATAAATTGCTTCTCAGTAGGAATTTCCTCAGGAAGACTTCCATGCTTGGCTCTCTTGTCATTCAGATCTAAGTACTGGTGATTCTGTTTCTCCATAAAGTTTATTAACCAGTGCAATGTGAGATCCTAGCACTCTGATTTGTTTACATTTGAAAGGGAAATTCATTTAAGGAAAAAGTGAAATAGAGCCCAACATTAGACTTAGATAGTGTATAATTTCAGGACTCAATGTTTCAAATGTTTTGGAATGAATCTGAAAAATATTATCATAAGTAAATGACATATTTTAATCTTTTCATATTTTAAGTGAAATAAATTTGCCAATTTCTTTTTTCACCAGATGACAATAATTAGTTTGAATGTAATTGTCCACTCAAAAATCTGAACAAAAATGAAAATCACTTTCAACTCTCACAAATAGTAATTAAACAAATGGTAAATATATGAATTGGTTTTGCTTCAGTATGTTGATCAGTAATGAAATTATTTCATCAGTATTTATTGAGTACTTATTGAATGTTAGGCAAGGAGTCAGGCGACAAGTGTGTAGTGATGAACATACTTGGCATTTTTCCTCAGACAGCTGTGCTATGACTGAGATTGACTTGTCTCAAAAACTGTTTGATGTGTTCTCTGAAAAAGGGATATCTAGATATCCTATAACTATGACTGGCAGTTATTGAGGTATGGAACTCTAGAATCATTTTGGTTTGAGGTTATTTGTTTTGGTGGACTCATAATCAAAATTGAGATATTGATCAGTTAATGTGCTGTATGCCCTCCAGTAGCACTAATTCCTCTCAACTATTTATGTCATTTTTTAAAGCAGAGATATAAAGATAGTTAAACTTTTATGAGGCACACTTAAAATTTATCAACTTTTATCTGCTTTCATAGTAAAAAGCTTCCCCTTAGTCTTTCCAATGCCAACGCTTCTCTCTTTTTTTCAGAACTATACTAGATGCTTTACAATGCATTCCATGTTGGGGTAGTAGACATATGTAACACACATGGTTTGCTTTTATAGCCAAATGGTATTTTCTAATCCTGGTTAGTGTCTTTGTTTGTTTTGCTCCATTTTTGTCAACCTGATACAAACTAGGAAAAATGTTCCCATCATATTTACTTGTAGGCAAGCCTACAAAATACTTTTTATTGATGATTGATGGAGAAGGGCCAAGCTTACGGTGTTGAGAGCATCCCTAGGCAGGTGATTTGGGAATATAAAAGAAAGCAAGCTGAGTAAGGGAGGAGGGACAAGACTGTTGGAAACATTCTCTCACTATCTCTGCGTCAGTTCCTCTGTCTGTGTTACTGTCTCAAAATTCATGCTTTGACTTTCTTGAGTGAAGACCTATAAGCTGTATAATAAAATAAACTCCTTTTCAAATTGTTTTTGGTCATGGTGTTTATGAAAGTGATAGAAAGTAAACTATAGCACATAGCATCTCCCAATAAGTGCATATCAATTGAAAGGCAAAAATATACTTGTTTGAAGATGATCCTAGAAACTTAATAACTGAATTTGAATACAAAACTTGAAAAGTTACTTCATCTAATCAATCCTATATATATGAATGCATTTATAGAGGAAATACTTCATTATTTTCTTCACATGTATATTGTTTTATTTAAAAGAAAGAAAATTGTTGCTACCCTAGGAAAATGGAAGTTCAAGTAGATACAAATAACAATTAAGAACACAATATGAATTATAATTCTAAACTCTAATGATTGTACATAGTTTTGTTAATTACAGAGTTTCCCCCTATGTTCAGTGAAGTTGATTAAAATCACTTCTAGACATGAGAATGCTCACACAATCAAATGCAAGTGTGATATTTTAATTATCTGCACCTGCAAGCATTCAAAGAAAAATACCCTACTGACTTTTTCAAGTGTCAGAAATAAGCATACAAATTGTTATCAGTATAAACTTTAAAGTAGGTCTACTAAACTTTATTCTCTTGTGGGATAAAAAACTAATATTTTCCAGTAAATCTAAGTAATATTTTTCCTAATAAATCCAGTTTTCATCCTTATGTCTTTTGTTTTTCTCATCTTTTCCACTTTATTGTTAGGGTTGCCTCTCTACAATTATATTTCCTTAAAGTCTATAAATACCCATTTCTCAGGTGATACTCTCTAACTTCCTGGTGTGGTATGTGTATTTATTCATTTGTATGCAGCTTTCCTTAATTCTAAAATTCATTGATAACTATTTATACTTATTGGCGTGTATGCCTGAAGGCCAGAAGAGGACAGCAGACCTCATTACAGATGGTTGTGAGCCACCATGTGGTTGCTGGGAATTGAACTCAGGACCTTTGGATGAGCAGGCAATACTCTTAACCTCTTAGTGCCCACATAAAGAAAATGGAGAAAGCACACATTAGTGACTTAACAGCACACCTGAAAGCTCTAGAAAAAAAAAAAAGAAGCAGACACACCCAGGAGGAGTAGAAGACTGGAAATAATCAAACTGAAAGCTGAAATCAACAAAACAGAGACACAGAAAACAATCCAAAGAATCAATGAAACAAAGAGATGGTTCCTTGAGAAAATCAACAAGATCAACAAACCCCTATCCAAACTAATCAAAAGGCAGAGAGAGAACACTCAATTAACAAGATCAGGAATGAAAAGGGAGACATAACAACAGACACTGAGGAAATTCAGAGAATCATTAGGTCTTACTACAAAAGCCTGTATGCCACAAAATTGGAGAATGTAAAAGAAATGGACAGTTTTTTAGATAAGTAATATATACCAAAATTAAATCAAGACCAGGTGAACAATTTAAATAGACCTGTAAGTCATGAGGAAATAGAAGCTGCCATAAAAACCCTCCCAACCAAAAAAAGTCCAGGACCAGATGGTTTTAATGCAGAATTCTACCAAAACTTCAAAGACGAGCTAATACCTATACTCCTTAAGGTGTATAAGAAACAGAAGGGTTATTGCCAAACTCTTTTTATGAAGCTACAGTTACCCTGATACCAAAACCAAACAAAGACGAAACCAAGAAAGAGAATTACAGACCAATCTCACTCATGAACATCGATGCAAAAATTCTCAATAAAATACTGGCAAACCGAATCCAAGAACACATCAAAAAATCATCCATTATGATCAAGTATGCTTCATACCAGAGATTCAGGGCTGGTTCAACATAAGGAAATATATCAATGTAATCCATCCTATAAGTAAACTGAAAGAAAAAAAACCATACGATTATTTCATTAGATGCTGATAAAGCATTTGACAAAATTCAACACCCCTTTATGATAAATGTCTTGGAGAGATTAGGGATACAATGTTCATATCTAAATATAATAAAAGCAATATACAGCAAGCCGACAGCTACCATCAAATTAAATGGAAAGAAACTCAAAGCGATTCCAGTAAAATCAGGAACAAGACAGGGCTGTCAACTTTCCCCATATCTCTTTAATATAGTGCTTGAAGTTCTAGCAATAGCTATAAGACAGATTAAGGAGATCATGGGGATTCAAATTGGAAAGGAGGAAGTCAAACTTTCGTTATTTGCAGATGATATGATAGTGTACATAAATGACCCCCAAAACTCTACCAAAGAACTTCTACAGCTGATAAATACCTTCAGTGATGTGGCCTGATACAAGATCAACTCAAAAAAATCAGTAGCCCTCCTATACACAAAGGATAAAGAAGCAGAGAGGGAAATCAGAGAAATATCACCTTTCATGATAGCCACAAATAGCATAAAGTATCTTGGGGTAACACTAACCAAGGAAGTGAAAGATCTATTTGATAAGAACTTTAAGGCCTTGAAGAAAGAAATTGAAGATGATACCAGAAAATGGAAGGATCTCCCATGCTCCTGGATTGGTAGGATAAATATAGTAAAAATGGCAATTCTACCAAAGGCCATCTATAGATTCAATGCCATCCCCATCAAAATCCCAACAAAATTCTTCACAGACCTTGAGAGAACAATAGCTTAGTTTATATGGAAAAAGAAAAAGCCCAGGATAGCCAAAACAATCCTATACAATAAGGGAACTGCAGGAGGCATTACCATCCCTGACTTCAAACTCTATTACAGAGCTACAGTAATGAAAACAGCTTGGTATTGGCATAAAAACAGAGACGTTGACCAATGGAATCGAATCAAAGACCCGGATATTAATCTACAAACCTATGAACACCTCATATTTGACAAAGAAGCTAAAAGTATACAATGGAAGAATGAAAGCATCTTTAACAAATGGTGCTGGCATAACTGGATGTCAACCTGTAGGAGTATACTATTGGGCTACAAATATAATTCTATTCTCTTCCAGACAAGAGGAACAAAACCATTGACATGTCTGTGGGTATTATGATAACCTTTCCCAGGATATCATATATGATATACAACAAGTCACAAAATATTGTGATAGCCTGTCCTAATCACCTGGTGTGGAGTTTTAAAATTTATACTTTGTTATACGTTTTTTATTGTTTTTATTGATTTATTAAAAAGCACAATAAAAAATTTAAATCGCATTAGTTGGTGCTCCAGGAGTCCAGCAGAGGAGGGGGAGAAAGGATCAGAGGCATCAGAGGGCTAAGGGACACTGTTAGAAAATAATCCACAGTATCAATTTGCCAGAACTAATGGGGGTTCCCGAAATCGGGGAGCCTGTTGGGGTCTTACCTAGGTTCTATGCATACCTGTTATGGCTGAGTAGTTTGGTGTTCTTGCAGGACCTTTAACAGTGTGAGTGGGTCAATCACTGACTCTTTTGCCCACTTAGGGGACCCTTTTCCTCCTGCTGGGTTGCCTCATCCAGCTTTGCTGTGACAGTACGTGTCTGGTGTTATTGTAGCATATTGTGCCATGTGAGGCCTACTCTTTCCTCAGAGGAGATGAAAGGGGCATGAATCTGTGGAAGGGAGAGACTCAGAGATAGAAAGGAGGGGAAATGCAATCTGGATGTAATATATACGAGAAGAACCAAAACATTTAAAATCAAAACAATAAAATAAAATAATGAAATTTAAACTCTTTTCTAGACCAGAAATTAATTTACATTAAGTAGAAATTATTTTTGAGAAAGGAATGCTTTCTGAAACCCTAAGGGTCAAAAGCACATAGGTGCCTTACAAATGGCAAGAATGGCGCAGAAGATGAGAGTTATTGATGGCTCATCAACATTGTCTTCTCTTATCGACGTTGCTTCAACCTTTCCAACCAAAATACTGCCCTGTGATCTGTGGTGCTTTGCAGATTGGAGAAACTTATTCCTCAGCTGAAAGGGAAGTTTAGTAGTTAGGGTTCCAGTTTCCATGCAACATACTGGTAGGAGACATGATCTGCTATCTAAAGAAAACTCGTAATTATGGAAAACAATAGCATAGTAAAGCAGACATTATGGGGCTCCCAAGACAGAATATTTGGTATGTTTAAATATAAAATGTCCCTCTTAGTCTCAGGTGTTTGAGCACTTGGTTCCCAGCTATATTGGGAGACTACAGACCCTTTAGGAAATTGGAGCTCACTGGAGAGTGTTTTATAGCTTAGAGTGATTCCTAACTCAGGGAAACATGGCCATCTCTGCATGTACTCTCCTAGCCTCAGTCTTGCTACTATGCCTTCTCACCACAGTAGATCTAACTGAATGAGCTCTTATATGCAACAGAAATCAGACACACTTTCCCTTAACTGTCTCTTTATACTATATTTGCTTATAGCCATTAAAAGAAGAATAACTAATATATTTAACTACACTGAGGAGAGGGTAGTTTTCTCTTTCTTTCAGAGTGACATTTCTTTCACTTTTTACTGCTAAATCTGGCATTGCTTTCAATAGTGGCTGGCTATGTTCATTTCTTAGGATAGTAATCAATTTGGTGACTTCCTCGAAATGGTGGACCTTTTTCTCCTCAGGGAGGTCTGAAAGTAAGATTCTTGGAACCACAAGCCTCAAGCTTTGAGGCTCTCATCTCTTGTTTGTTTCTTATCCAAACTTAAATACCATGCATATCTTAAATACTTTTCTGTTGTTCTTCCACAATAACTTTGTTTTCCAAAAGTGAAATATAGAACACAGAGTCATTGTGACTTGTGGTTCCAGAGGAAGGGCAGCAAGCAATAAGTATGGCAACAGAGTCAGAAAGATGAGAGATAACAATTTTTGAAATGCATGAAGAAGTTATCAAACTGGCAGTAGAGCAAGGTTTCATGCACGCAAAGCCCATCCCTACTTCCTCCCACAAAGTTGTGCCTCCTCTACTTCCCCAAACAGCTCCTCCACTGGGGGACTAATTATTCCAATACTGGCGCCTATGAGGGACATTTCTCATTTAAAGCAACCCAGGTGTAACTTTCTCAGTTTCACCCAGGGGATTCTCAGGGTCTCTACAGGAGGAGACACTCTGCTTCATGCTGTCTGACCTGTGGAATGGTGGTTACTGACAGCATTCCACAGACTCAGTGTTCCACTGTCCTGACATTTCCTCCACCAAGTAAATTAGCCCATTGCTTTTACATTTAGCTTAAGTCACATTTGTAGGACACATTCAGATTCTTTCAAAACTATGACTGGAATGTCATCTAGTCTAGATGCCAATATTGTAATCCCATGAATCTTTTGAGCTGGGCAACTCTAATCCTAATTACTCTTAGTACTCTGTATTCCATGTTCCTATTGAACATCCCTTTAAGATTTGCTTATACGATTTAAATACTTTACTGATCAAAAGTCCCAAGGTCTCCCAAGTTAAAGTAAGCAAACAAAAATACCAAACCACAACAAAAACAAAAAGCATGGTGCAATGGTCCAGTTCTTCAGTTGTTCACAACAATAGCCCACTCTCTGGTACCTATTCCCATTTGATATTTTACTCTTGCTGTGCTAAAATGCCATGCTATAAAACAACTTATTGTAGAAAAAACTTATGAAGCTTATGTCTCCAGAACGATAAAAGTTCATAGTGCCGGGGAAACAGAGCACCAGGAACTGGAAGGTAGGAACTCATATCCTTAGCCTCAAAAACAAAGCAGAGAGTACAAACTAGAACTAGAATCGGTTTGTAAGGTTGCAAAGTTCATGCTAGTGATTCACTTTTTACAGCATAATTGTACAACTTCCTGAGTCTATCCATAGAATGCCACATACTGGGGACCACATATTCAAATATCAAAACCTAAGGGTGAAAATTATAATTTAATCCTATACAATTCACTTAACCAGAAACAAAACAAAAAGCAAACAGAAACAACAGAAGTACACATGACATCATTTTTTTATCTCCATAGACATCCTGTTATCTTCTTCAACTATAGTTGGCACTTAAAGGTAATGTACCCAAACAACAAAATGTGTGAGTCTCTAGGTCTGAAGACTTGGTGGAGAAGTGGTCATAGCATAGTAACAAAATTCAGGACCACATCAATGAAGTCATATATATTAATAATTCTGATACTTTTGTAGTATAATCCTGGTAAATTATAAAGTCAGGATAAGTGTACCTCATGGCTCTCGGGGTACATAACACCATCTATTCAGTACCAATATTTTTCTGGTCACACTGCCACGGGTTGATTATAATTAAAAATTAAAATGATCATAGACTTCCTGGAAGGCTGTCAAGGGTTGACTGATGAGGCCTGGCTGTGCCAGCTTTCTCCCCGTGGTCATTATTAACAACATCCTCTCAGTCACCCCCACTACTCCTCAATTGTTTGCGTGACAAATCATGTTGGCCACCACCGAACTTAGTACCTTTCAATTTACACCATCTGATTTCATCTCTTGGTCCCTTTCCTTAAATAAAAGTAGAACATGGCAGACATGTTTATCTGTATTCTCCTCATGCTCCCTCTTTTTCTGTCTCTCCTCCTCTACCTCTCTTTTTCTGATCTATTATCTATACATTTGTTGTGCCAGCAGAACCTACAACAGTATATACACTCAGTAAATATTTCTTGAATAAGTAGAAGATCATAGCCTTATTGTATTATTTAATTTTATTACTTTCCAGTGTTTTTTATGCCTTCCTCTTTGTTTTATCCCATGCACTCCTCCAAGCAGTGCTACTTCAGGTATATGCCATTATTTATTCTCATAACACCTGATTCTTATACCCAGCACCTAAAAGAATGCCAGAAATATTGTGGTTACACAGGCAGAGTTGTTGGGTCATATAAGAATACATGAATCAGAGTTCCATAGAATAAAAGGAATAAAATCTATCTCAAATTGCAGCGCAAATATAATATCAGACAGTGCTAAACAAAATAGAACTAAGCTGATAGCTACTCTGAGTCTGAGGCCAAATAAGGTATGTCACACACATGAATATTTTAACAGTTAAAATTGACTACTAGGAAAAATATAATTTGACTCAATGAACAAGTGATCAATTTTTAATAATATGAAAAAGTCATTGAAATGTTTAATTGCTATCTAATATCTCTCAGATTTGGTGCTATGATTGTACCTGTAATATATTCATGTCTGTGCACATGGAAGCATAAGAAATATGTGGGTATTTTGTTTTGTTGGTTTGTTTTCAATGAGAGGAAATAAAGCCTGACCCTATACATGACGTTATTGTCTAATAATTTAACATATGTCAATATCATTTGCTTTCCTACCAGCCTAAAGCAAGGCCTGTAAAACTGAAAACTATTTAAGTAGTACGACTTAGGATTTGGTTGAATACAATCTATGCTCAGGTTGCCATTACATGTGTGTCACCATAGTACTGCTCATGTTACTTGACGTAAAGGACATGGTACTTCTTGACATTAGTTCCTTTAGTATTGAAATTGTGTTTGGCTAATATGTTGGGCATCACATACCTGCAAAACATGCAGCAGTACAAGGATGTGCTACCACCCTAGCTTTCCAGCAACATACCACTTTCTCAGTAAGGTTTCTGAGAAATGGCAGCCTGGCTACCTCACTCTGCTTTAACACTCAGTTTTGTTGCACTTAATACTAGTCCTGGAGATCAAACCCAGGGCCTTGCACAGGATGGATGATGACTATTTCTGTGGCATTGTATAACAGTGATGAATTATACAAACTGTCACCTTGAATTTGTCTCTTAGAATCACCTAGAAAACAAATATCTGGGCACATATGTGATTGAGAGGCTAGAAGAGTTAAAAGGAGCTAGAAAGCCCCACCCTAAGAATGGGCATCAGGATTCTGTGTGTTAAGGTTCAGGAGTAAGTAAAGGATAAAGTGAGGTGAGCACTATCTCTCTGATTCTTGAGTATGCACGCAGTGTTCCATAGCCTGAAGTTCCTGGTGCCATGATCCAACCCTCACACAGATTGTACCCTTGTTATATAAACAATCATAAGTCTTTCATAAGTTGTTAATCACCATTCTTTATTCTGTCTGTGTGTTACTGGAAACCCAAGTGACCAATATTTCACTCTAACATTTTAATATTATCCTCTGAAATTTTTATACGTGTCTATTGTTCATAAATCATCAAACCTTGCAAATTCTGTAGGCTACTGCCATTAAGTGACATGTGAATTTTAGGTATTCTAGAAATCTTTAGCATCTCTCTTGGTGAATTTAAGAGAATGTTTTCTTTTTGGTTCTTTTGTTCCCCAGAACAGGTAATCTCTAATACAAAATGTTTCTTATTCTAAGTCTTCAGTTATTATGACTTTTGGCTGTTTAAAGATTGCTCTTTCAAATCACTCCATAATGTCCTCATTTCTAGTAGAAATTAATAGAAATTACAAAGAAAACACAAATGTATGTATAAAAATGATATGAAACATTTATTGGTTTTAATCTGTTTTTATTGTTTTAGCAATAGCCATCTGAATTGTATCCTTGCTTCAATGTTCCTCACACTATCATGAGGTAATATGCAAACTATGATTGCATTAAAAGTTAAAAAAGGTTGGTGAGAAGTTTCAGCAGGTAAAAGCATTGCTGCACAAGTCTGGAGACTTGAATTCGTCCCCCAAATGCACATCAGGCGAGAAAGCAAAACTCAGTACTCTAACATTCTCATATAAGGTATGTCAAAAGCCTATTGTGCACACATGCCTACTATCACACACAGAGACACTATGATGTTGAAAACAATATAGTAATAACACTAATAATAAATTTGAAAATAAAATAAGCTGTCAATTGGCGATTTTAGATAATTTTTAACTTGCTAAATAAATAAGAGTAATTAAAAATAGTCAGCAGGCACAAGAAGCTGTGGAATTTAATGCAAGTTCTAACACTACTTCTTTTTTAAAATTATCTTTTAAATTATGTGCATATGTATATGTCCTATGTGGAACTGAGCACAAGTAAGGCAGTAGCCTATAGAGGCCAAATACAGTGTTAGATTCCCTAGATCTCAAGTTCCAGGTCTTTTAGGCTCCCGTGAGGGTGCTCGGATCTGAACTTGTTTTCTCTCAAATGACAGTTGGCACTACTAAAGGTTGAGCTATGTCTTCTACCTAAATTTACTAAATTTTGACTTAAAGTTGAATTTTCTCATGTTTCAAAAAGAGAAAAGCATATCAATAAGGATAAACATTTAGTTAAGGTTTTCAAAGGAGTTGAGACTGTAGAAAAAAATGCTCCAGGAGTGGAACAAGACGTTGGCAGGTGTTGAAAACATTCTGTTTCTTAATTGTGGTAATTTGACAAAGCTCATTAAACTGTATATATCAAAAGATGCAAATGTTGCCCTCTGTAAATTTTAACAAAATAACCTCATTTTACATAAATGGAAGCATCTGACATGAAACAATCACTGAATGGATAACAGCTTTCATCATTATTGTCACTTAAATCACTCACACATGAGTAACATTCTGCTAGCGTGCCCAGACACTAAATTCCAGGAAGAGATCCCTATTGGAGGTCCATCCTCTAGTCTAGCAAATCCATGAGTACTGAAAACTAGACAATGAGAACAGGGGCTTAAAGAAGGTGGATGTGAAAATTGAAGAAAAACACAGAAAGCTAGACAACTAAACGTTTTCACTTCTTAGCTCCATGAGTGATGTATGGATTTTCTATTGCCCATCGTTGAGAAACCAGCCTCTCTTATACAAACAGTGGCTCCCTCTGAATAATTCAGTTAGGGTAATACTAGTTTAAAATCTGACATACACAGCTTCTTTCTGGGTGACAGTAAAAGAAAGGTGACAGCAAAGCTGCAGACAGTTATTCAGAATTCACCTGAAGTAGCAACCACAGTGCTGTGTAATATGTCCTAAGTACATGTGTGATGCTGTGGTTTTGATAATTTTTTATCAGATTGATATGTTTATTGAGGGGTTCAGTTCAATAGAAGTAAAAGCCTTATAGTAGAATGCTAACAAGCTGTATAGCTTGAGGCTTTTTACATGCTAACAATCCAGCCTAAGGGCATGGTGCAAGTAGAAAAACAAGCAAGCTAGACAAATGAATTGGCTCTTCCATGAAATTTCTAACTTCTACAAACTTTGTGGAAATCTGGCCATTCATCACTTATCAAGAGGAAATCTTTCAGTAATGCTTAAATATAGCAAATGTATTAAATTGAGCAGCTCTGACAGAAACTCTGTTCGCATTTAAACCTGCTCATTTCCTCAGTCTGTATTCTTTGACAAATCACCTAATCTCAAACTCTGACCTCCACTTCTGCCTCCTTCGGCCATCTAGTTGGTGGTATCAAACCCGAAGACTCAAATAAAGTGTTTGTTATTAATATTTTCATTTCCTTTATTAAGGTAAGAAAAATAGATCTAGGTCCAAAACTTAAAAAACATACCCTTCATTTTTTAAAATATAACTATTCTGGAAATCTCTCATGTTCCTTTTGTTTTTTTAAGTTTGAATCCTAATTTTTTTTCCCTCACAGATACTATTTTATTTTTAAATCATTGGTTCAATGGTTATGTGGGCACGAAACATTACAAATCATGCCAATACATATGATTTGCGTTGCACCTGTGTTTCAGAGCTTGCTTTAAGCAGTTTCCCTTTGTTTAAAAAGAGTAGTGTAAGGATCAGGTACCACTTCTATATTGCTTTGAAGAAGGACACTGACTTTGAAAAAGTAGGTCATCTGCTCAATTCAAACAGGTGTAAGGTGTTCAAAGATTCTTTACATATAGAATTGGTTTGCTGAAATATAAAATTAGATCATATTAAGTGTATGTGGTTGTTAATTTTGTGACTATTAACATCTTATTTTTCATTGCTCTACAATTATTTGTGGTTTTAGCATATTGAGTGGTATTGTTTAGTAATTAGAGATTATTTATGTCGCATTATAATTGCCTATTATATTTCACACATAGTATATGACTGTTTCACTACACTGAAGGTTCCACACACTAAGGAAAATGATGTCAGGCATTTCCTGCTTACAGAAGACAAAACTGAACCTCAGAACTCTGAACCTGCTGTGCTTATTAAGTGGCAGTGTCAAGATTTATTCAACTCCAGTGTGCATGCACAGCCTGACAGTATTGCTGGTATGTCAGTGAAAAGTGGACAGAAATGCTTACTGGCTGCTGTTCCTCCGTGGCATGCATCAGAGGCTCAATTCTAGAATGAGGTTTATTCATTTATTCCTGAGAAACAAGGAAGCATGTGAGGTAGCTATAAAATGGGGAGTGATAATAGTTATTTTACTAAATTTTATGTTTAGGTTGCTGATATGGTTCATGGGGTAAAAAACACTTGCTGTGTCAGCATGAGGCTAGAAGTTTGAGTGTCTAGTACCCACAAAACCAGTCTGAGATTTTTGCATGTCCTTCAGGGAATTTAGGGACAGAAACAGGACTATGTAGACAATGATCTTACCATCAAACCAGGCTAGCTGATAAAGCAAGCTAAGTACTCAGTGATAGACACCTGCTCAGGGAATACGCTGGCTAGTGATAGAGCAAGACATCCTACGTTCCCCTCTGGACTGTGGATGCATGCGTTGATACGGCCAGATGCATTTATCTGCACATTCAGGTGAATACAGCATAAGATACACATACTGATGTGTTGGGTGTTGAGGATGAGATGCATCACACACACACCTAAAATACATTTGCACCACACACACCCTAAATACATAAATCTATACACATCACATATAGATACACACCACAATAGATACCACGTGGATACATGCACAAACACACACATTCACACATGCACATGCTTCACACACACCCCAAATACGTAAATCCACACACATCAACCACATAACATATGTACCACAATACATACTGCGCACATACATGTACACACATGCACACATATGCAATACACAATCTTATGTCTAATAATTCCATTATTAAATATTAATGTTTGCAGAGTTTGTGACAGGAGAAATAGATTTGTGTGTCTCATCTCTCGTTCTGCACAGTGCTACCTGTTTCCTTCAGTGACTTCACCTTCCTTCTCTATTATATTAGATTCAAATATTGCTAAAGGGATATCGACTCTTGGAGGCTTATTATTTTTCCTACTCCAATGCCCTCCAGGGTGCTGCAGAACAATTTCTGCCACCTCGTCATTACTGCAGAGGTCATATCTGACAGAAAGCCAAACACACTCATGCAATTCAACACATACACATGCACACACACACACACACACACACATTCATTTCCTATTCTTATTTTCATGTAAATGATTTTATGTAAAGAATACAGATTTCTAAAGTTTTCAGTGAAGTGAGAAAAGAAATACTTCTCATGTGACTGTTATAAGTCATTTCTATCTTGACCTCAATTCTAAAACCCTTTACCACTTGAGCCTTTTCTGTTGACATACTGTTTGGTAGATGATTTTCTCAAGCATTTCAGAAATACCCATTTGCCTATTCCAAATGTTTAGTGCTCTATTTCATTTTCTTGTTTAGGGAAACAAAAGTCACGGTTACTTAATAACAATACTTAAAATGCACATTTTAGGGACTTCTATATTTAATTTAGATTTTGGTATTTATATTAATAACATAATATATTAAATGTGATTCCTAGTTTTTCAAAATTGTCTATCATAAGAATAATTTGTGGCATGATATTGAAAATGAAAGGGAGTAACTTTCCCTTTCTTTCATTTGAACTGTGTTTTTAAGTTGTTGAAGTTTTTCTTATGTTAATTTGTTCCAGACAAAATTAAATTGTTTTAAATGTGATAATATAATCTGAAACTTTATACTGATTCAAAATATATATTAAAATATTTATACAAACTCTGGAGGATATATACTGCTCCAGACATAGGCTTTCCATAAAGAGTTGTCACACTGACTTTTTAGCCATTTCTGGCTTTGCTTCCTCCTTTATGTGGTAGTTGATATGTTTGTGGTCACTGAATTGTTCTAGAATCAGTGTAGCCATTATGGGGATAAGAGTTCATGTTTTATCTCCATTCTTACATCTCTCCTGCTGTTTACATGTCAAGTTCACACACACAAAAAGTGGTTATTGTCTTTTAGCAATTTTGCTTTGCTGTATGTACCCAAATAAAGTTACAAATCCTATTTTATATATCTGTTTGTCTTTCTTGTTATCTCTGAAGACTCGTAGTCCCTGCCTAAACAGGGAAGGGTGGATTACTGTAGTATTTTGTAATGTTAACATGTAAGTGAGAATCTCAATTCAAGGAGAGTAAAACAGAAGATGCTTAAGCATAGAGGCAATAATTTGTATTATATCATTGGCACAAATACTATTAAAATGCGAATTTCGGCAAATTACACAGTGGCAATGTCTGTCTTGTGATTCATAATTTAAAACATTAAATAAATCAACTAGAATGGGCAGTTTAGTGCAGCATCATTGCAGTCTGAGCGTAGAAAAGAAGGGACTTGGAGGTCCTGCATCAGTGTGACACTGCCATAAAGGAAATGCTCAATTGAACTGAGTTATTTTTATCATTGCAATAGAAATAATATTCTACAAAGCTAAATACAAGAATAGTATATAATGCAATTGACAATTACCCAAAGATAACTGAATTACATTTTATATACCAAAGGGAACAGAGATTATTCAAAATATTGAAGCAGTGGGAAAAAGATACAATGCAGTTTGCACAAATGAAATTTTTAAATAATTAGCTCTCTTTATACATATGTATTTATATTAAGTCTGCATATCTAGTTATTGGTTTCAATCAATTTATCTTTCAGAACGTTTTTAGGTCCATGTGGAAATCAAATGGGTATAAATCACAAAATAAGAGCAATAATTGCATCATCAAAGTGTGTAGAGGACTTCCAATTTCTATTGCATGTTCATAAGTTCCCATCGATAGTGTCTTCTGTGAAGAGTAAATAGGAAAGGAGCTCCAACCATTCAACAGTTTCATAGGTGACTGCACTAAAGAATGATTCAAGACCCATTTTATGAACTATTGTGCCATCATTTACAGGAAGCAACTATAATCATAACTTCTTAGAGTTTTTCCTTCATGGAAATGTATAATTCAGTGATTTTTTTCGGAAATTATGTTAATAGACATTTTTGCTTTCTGAGTGTGAAATAGCAACGATTACTCTTCCTACACTCACACAGTAGATAGAGGCTCTTAAGTGTGTAAACTGATGATTATTTGCACAGTAAGAAAAGCAGAAAACAACTGAATAGATGCTTTATGGTCAGAAACAATATACTTTATGTATAAGAATAAAAGGTGAAAAAAGAAATTAAATGATTTCTTTTAAATCAATGCAATGTTGAGTTTATGTGAACATAAACATTCTGTTTCTCAGCCTGTATTTTACCTTACACACCATGGTATATATAATATAATACTTTGAAGCAAGATTTTGTACATAGAGATGGTAAGATAGTTTATTAATTCTCTATAGAAATTTTTCTTTTTGAAAGGCTTTATGATTTATTTCGAAACAGAAATTCAAAATTCTCAAAATGTATTAACATCAAGAATTTTAAATGTATTATTTTAAAGAAGTGAAATTATGCAGAAAACAGTTTAATGCAAGGCAGAGCCAACAGCTCAACATTAATGTTATAGAATAGTATATTTTTTTTTCAAGTAAGGAAAGTAGGACAGAGAGAAGACATAAAAACATGAGGAAGAACAAAACAATATTTAAGTACTTGACATATTGAGGACAAGGTATTTTTGATGGATCATTGTCTTAGCTTGTTTCATAACCCACATGATACCTCATATCAATCAGAGATGAAATTTTCTGAGTAAGTCTTCATTTTTGTGTCTTTTTCCAGTAGTCTGTCAGTGGCAGGGGAAGCAATGATTTATTCAGTGCTCATTACTGGTCAGTTCATAATTCCTTTCCATATTCAACCAATTTAAATACAAACATAGCTCCACAAGTAGGTATTTGAATATAGTTGCCTTGATAAGAGTCTGTGTTGCGTTTAAACATAAACTACTATAAGACTGAGTTTTAAAAAATACATCCAGTATATAATATTATAAGGAAAGATCATTAAGTAAGTTTGATGTAAGCTAGATAACTCATGTGTCCCATGTTGAGTATTAGTTTTGTCCAGAAAACTTGGATCAATGCTCTTACTCAAGTGGGTCTGTTGATGTCATGGCATATATTGTCCAACTCTAAACACTGTAAAATGTAAATTTGTGATATAAAAAGATTCAGATAAATAACAGAATGGCAGCATGTTATTAAATAGTTTGTCTAATAAAATATGAGTATGCATATATTTATAAACATTGAGGTGGAACTTTGCAAAATTAGAGCTATATATTTAATATTAATACTGAAATCTTGACTTAAAATATTCCTAAATTGTTTTATTTTTAAAAATAAATTAATTAAACAGTAGACATTCAGAACTTTTGCTTTTTATTGCAAATTATATTACCTCTCTATTGTTTAAAATCCTCTAAATAATATACAATTCACTTTAAAATACTTCTCTTCCTGTAGACACATTTTTAATGTAAATCCAACAAAGAAAATCCTGAAGGATGAGTCTTCTGTTTCCTGTTTCATAGTTCCCCTTTAATTTCATCTTGAAAGCCCAGAATTGTATTTATTATACATGACCTGACAAAAGCAGATAACATCTGTAATGCTTTTATTTGTGATTCCATTTCCTGCCTTGCATTAGATGCAATATAAATCTTTTATATATATCATCAAAAGTGCTTTATTCTGACAATTAAAATAAAAGAAACAAAGCACTTCCAGAATGAAAACTGATCAGATTTCCAACTAGCAGTCTCTGTTTATTTTATCTACCTGAAATATTTGCATCTCCGGAGTAAGTAGTTTTGCTAATCGGTTTACATCTCCAAGCTGGCTTCAGTTCCTTAAATATTTATACAGTCTTAATGTACATCATGCTGGTTTTATTAATTTTAACCCCAAAGCTTCTCCTACCAATTACTACCTAATGACTATATTGCTTTTTCTCTTGATCGCCTTTGTTCTTTGCTAAGATATTAAAAATGGGTGGGAGGGAAACATGAGGCTTAAAATCAAATGGCTAAATCAGTTGCTCTTTTCAAAGATCCACTATGGAGGACCAGTGTCTCTGCCCCTACTGCGCTACCCTGGCAAAGTTTCTGGGTTATGTATGGATTTGTTTCTTTCTTAATATAAATTGATATGATTTTTAGCTTAAGAAAATAAAACAAAAAATAGATATTTTCTACCGACAAAGTTGGTATTAGGCTTCACTTCACTGGATAAAAAGTACATCAAAGACACTGAAACATCCTACATCTTTCAAATGATCAGTAAAGAAAACATGCCTTTTGGCAAGCTTAGTAAGATCATTCAGCCAAAAAAATTAAAGTATTCCTCTCATGAAACACATTCAGCATTTCATGCTATAAAAGGTGCTTGTGAAAGGGATTAATTTCAAAGTCTATGATATTTCTTCTCATTTTTAATACTTGCCTAAGGAAATAAACATAAATACACATGTATGCATGTAAGTGCGTATGCATGTATGTATGTACATAAATAAAAATACTCTCCATCTCAGGACTTATAAAATAGTATCTTTAGTGCTAGTGAATGTGTTTTTTTCCCTAAATATTTGCTTATCTTAATTATCACAAAAATATATTTCAGTATAAATATGAATACATTTGTGTACTCAGGATAAAATTATGTTTTCTTGTTTCAGTTTTGGGAATTGAAAGTGTTATGATTTACCAAAGTTTATCTTAAATATGTCTTACTATATTTAACTCATACTTTATTATTATTTATAACTCACTAGTATGTATCTATTTTATTTATAACTAAAATCATTTATCTATATCACGCTATCATTCAACTGTCATAAAGGTGTTATGAGAATTTCTATACACAGACTAGATTCACATAGCATCCAAGATACCTCAGATACCAGCAGGGCACTCTGGAACATGAAGAGGTATGATGATATTTGTTCATAACTGAAAAGAGTTTTACATTTCCATTTTAGCTGCTATTAGTGATAAAAGTATTTAGGAATATTTAGTTGTTTTGAAATGAATTATACTCATAGAACTTTTGATTATCTCAATTTCTCACATTCCTTCCAGCTTTACAGTGTTTGGCAGCTCTGATAAAGAGTAAGCAACACAATTTAGGCTAAAGGAAAAAAAAAAGATAAATCAAGTGTTTAGGCTGGTTGAAGATACAAAATTCTTACTTAAATATTTGCTTCACAATATACAAGGTTATTTAAAACTCAAAAAATTCAGGGCACTGCACTTAGCTTTTATTTTTACAACATGAATTTTTCCACAATTGCTTTTATGAGTAAATTTCATGTAAATATTCATATGTCCAGCATAGATTGTAATGGGTATTTATTGCTATTTTTGTGACTAAAAGTCATACATTTTTTACTGGTCCTGATCAATTAATTAATGGATTGAAATTCACATAGATCTAATGTAAGTAAACAGTTTCCTGACATTCTCTATTTTCATTCAAAGATATGTACACTTCCTATTTTCAGTTCTGTGTTTTCAAAAGGACTACATTTGTTCAGTCTCAGCTTGGATTTGCTTTTAGGACAATCTTTACTCATGTGATCCACCAATTTCCCCTTTCCCCACGGTTTTATTGTATGGTCCTTCTCTGTGTCTGAGAGAATAATCACCTACCTTTTCTTGAATTTTCTTTCAAATTAGCATGCTCATTTCTTGAGTCATTGCATACTAGGCCTCTATGTAATCATCCTCTCTTTGAAAACCTCAGATTAAAACCATCAATTTTCAGGACTATATCCTGATCACTGAGGTTTCCTACCACCCTCAAAATTCAGGCCTTGCATTACGATTCAGTCCATATTCTCTTTGGAGAAGAGACTCATGTGTTTCTGGTCTTTCCACATGAGATATACTCAACTTTTTGTAAAAATGAAACATTACATTTATATAAAGCTGCTTACTATGTTCATTAAGACAAGGCTTTCTCTGCTGTCCTTCGTTCACAGTCATTAGTCCCATATACCATGCATCACGGTGAGGAGAAACTGCAGAGAATGTATGGAAATTTGATCTTGTCTATTCAACTGAAAATCGAGCATTTCCCCATTCTAGAAAATCACCCCGGCACTACTTAGCTGCTAATTTTGTTTCCTTTTTCTGTCTTTTAGTGTCTAAAGGATTTCACGTAGCTGAAATGTACTGAGTCCTAATTAACCCAGCATGTTAGAAAGCACTGCATTATACATGTCCTAGACTGTACCTCGCTGTGTTAGCATGAGACTACAGACACACACACACAACACACACACAGACACACACACACACACACACACACACACACACAAACGCACAAGAACATACTTTATTGAAATGTGTAGTGCAATCTTATTTTCCTGTTTATATTTTATTTTGTTTTGTAGAGCAGATACCATTATATAACAAATATTTTCTAGTCTTTGTTTTGGCAAAAGAAAAATATTATAAAAAGTAAAGTATATATTAAGTTGAATACTAATAATCTTAAATTTTTGTGAAAGTTCCATTAGATCATTCACCTATTTTGTATTCTGTAGTCCAGCTGGATACACAGAACTTCATTGCCTGAACTTTTTTCTCTTTATACATAGACATGTTTATAAAATATTCATAAGAAATTGTTGCCTGTAGAACTGTGGCAATTCTCCTGAGTGATCCGGGGAGTTTTTCAGTCAATGAGCTCCATGTGGCTCTGGCGGCATGGGCTATGCTCCATAAATCAGACTAAAACCATTTTATGCTACTTTCTAAAATTACTGCTATCAACAAAACCCATGAGCCTGAATTACTTAATCTATGCAGATGTTGTTAACTGCATTAATTATTTAATTCTGGCAATAAAACAGCAGTTGCATTTGCCTTAATACAGACAGACCATTCACAGGGCTCATTTTTGAGAAAATGTGTAATAAAGTGACCACTAGATGGGAGTAGAAAGCCTTCCAAGCAATGCATAGTTTGTGACTGGAAGTCCCTAAACTTAGATGTAAGGTAATTCTAGGTTACTGTATCACATTTCTAACCAGAGCTCAAAAAGTATCCTTTGTTAACTCTTGCAGGATACATTGATATTGAGTTGCTTATGTCAAGAACTAAACTGATCTGAAAACACTTTCCTCTCCAGAGCCAGGATTGTCGTTTATATGATTTCATGGTGAGCAAACAACACAAAAACATGTTTATGTCTTTACTGACACAGAATTAACTTGAGATCATAGTAAAGAAACCAGTAGTTTGATGAATAAAATTGTCCATTATGAAATACAGCTGTGTTAGAAAAAAATTACACAAACTAGACATGAAGGAAAGGAATCGAATAAGCTCCTGCTGTCTCAAGAATGATGGTTAATTGAATAGTTCATGCCTATGTGTTGAGTAACAAGCTCCTCCAATCAAATGCAGGTCTAGAACAAAATGAAGGTTTTTAACTGAGTGAGATGTGGCCGTGAGCCCTGGCAGGTCAATGAAGTTATACTTGGTTCTAATTACCAATTATATATACTTTCAAGCTGTTAATGATTTTGTTGTTGTTGTTAATCTGTATCAAAATCAGGGACAAAGGTAAAAATAATTAGAGGAAATAAAAATAAAATGACCAAGATGCATGATTCTTTCATCTTGGGTGGCATCTCCAAAGCTTAGATTTTGTTCTAGAGAGGCAGTGATAGATAAAGTGTTTCTCTTCAACTGCAATATTTGTTCTCAAGGAGGAAAACAAAGAAAGAATGTCATTCTAATAGTCATGTTCATTTTGTTATTGTTCATATGACTCATAGCAACACAGTCAAGGAGGTCATCAATATGAGGCAAAGGCAACATTGTCTACAGAAATCTCATTCTTAGTAATCTGCTCATTTTCCTGAAAGCTTTCTCATTAGTGCACTTTAACACGCATATTTAGGTCAGTTTTGATTTTTATAATAGTGTGGTTTATTTGTTTCTTACTGTTATATATAATTGATACATATGTTTATCCTCTAAAGTTTCTCCTAATAATATACTTGAGAAAAATTTCAAGAAGTTCATATCAGGCTACATTTCCTATATTGGGCCCTTCAATCACATTTTCCCAATTTAAGACTCAGAAGATCTTTGCCATTCAATTATATTCTTACAAATGTAAATTTTATTTCAATTTTAATATTTTTCTAAAATTGAATATCATCTTTTTAAGAAAAACTCCCCCCCAAAATGAAAGAATGTGTTTTATGGCAATTTTGCAAATTTAAATAATAAAGTAACTGTTAAATATGTCTCTTATGCTATTAGCTTGTATTAATATGTCTGTCAAATTATGAGCAAGAAAAGTTGTCTTTGTAATTATAGACAATAGATGCAATTTTGAAAGATTTTTCTAACTGGATTCAAATGTCTTAGCCACATCATTAAGAAAAATACTATTGTATAGCAATACTTTACAGTAAAATTAACACTGTTTTTTAAAAATATGTTTCAAAGTAAACATTTTAATTTGTATAAAGGTTACAATGCATGTTAAACCAACTTAGACTTTCAAATATTCATTTTATGTGGGTACTAAGAGCTTTAAGGGGATTGTAAACTGATTTTTAGGAAAACAAGGACAAAGAGCCAGTGTATGAGACAAGTTAAAAAATTCAAGTCAAAATCAAGTGGGATTTAATTACCTTATGCAAATAAGTCTTAATAACAGACTTATTATAAAGAATTTTTAAACTACAATTTAAACACTTCAATAAGAAAAGTAAAAAAAAATACTGTTACTAAATGGAAATTTTTGTGGCAGTCTTTAGCTTTAAACAAAACACAAATATTTTCATAATTAGTTACATTTATTTCAATTTTCCTATTTTAATATCTGAAAGATGCAAATTGATGAATTATTAAATCAGAACTAGTATTAAATGTATTTAAGTTATTCTAAATATATTAAAATATGAAAAAAGTAAAAAATCTGTGTAATTGTAAATGATTAAATATAACTTATACTTATTCAATTTTAATATATGATCTTAAGTGATCTTAGCATTTTTGTGTTAATAGGAACATATTTTGGCACATACTCATATATTTTATTTCCCAGTTATTTGTTAATGATTATCTTTTTGTAAGAATTTCAGTGAGTCAGGTACATATTTTTATATGTCTGGGTAGTTTTGAAATCTATGTATTAGTTTATGAAAACCAACCTTTTCAATCATATAGAAATTGAAATGTTAATAGAAACTATCTAAATATCTTCATTTATTCTAAATTTGTTCTTGATAGCTATTCATGAAATCCACAAAAAATCTGAAATGATACTGCTAGGGATGACTGTCAGGTGACAGGGTTTGCTTCCTTTTGGCTGTTTCTAGTGTCCATTTTGAAAGGAAAAAATATATAGTAAATGTGGAGAGAGCAAGCATTCTTTGGTTTAAATAAGAAAAATGTAAACAAAGCACATTAGTTTGAACACGACCAAACTAAATTGAATGGAATTGACGGATGTAAGCTTGCTCATTTTTGCTTTCATTTTACTCACCTTATGTTTCCTTGGCTTTACATTATGACTGCCTGAAAACACATCAAACACTGAAGCCCAGGCAAGTGCTGTGGCCTCACCCTGCTGCTGCTGAGAAATCCTTCATCTGTAAGTCTCTCAGCCTTGAGTTAGGAAGATGTCTCTCTCCTGTCAGCTGCCCCTCCTACCTCCTCCTTACAAATCACAGAAATGTTATAAGAATCAACAGAATTACTTTTGCAAAAGAATAATCTTCACCAGGAGAGAAAATGTTCTAAGTACAATGGGACAACACAAAATATCTTTCTAAAGGAGAAACTGCAGATATGAGTGCGAGGTAAACTGGGAAAGCCGTGTGTGAGAGAGAGCAGCGAGTTGGCATATCTGGTATTATGCATCCAGGACAGCAGCCCTGGAGGCCCCTTCATGACTGAGAGACAGCGCTGCCTGGGGGTTTCTACAAGCTCAATGATTTCATTACTACATGTGTATTCCTTATTTATATTATGACCAAAACAACAAAGAAGAAACAGGCTTTGTTCATGTATCCGATGCTGGCAGAGCTGGAACAAAATATATATTTAAGAGGAATTATGTATAAATGATGACATATCTCTATATATTTAAAACTGACCTACTAGGTTTCCTTCTGGTACATTTCCCATCAGGAAATGTATGAGTTTTGATTTTTAAGGTGGATCAGTGAAATAAAAGGCAGAGAAGTTATAAAATGAAGACACACACACATACACACACACACACGCCAAGCCATTTCAATTTACACAGTCAAGATAACATCTCAAGCTACTGTAGCTAAACAAACAGCATGGACTAAGAGATTTTTCTCTGGCCTTCAAAAGGGAAAAAGCAGCTAATTTTTCATAAATCTGTAATTTAAACAATGGAACACGTTTTGCATACTGCATTATATTTTGTGGTTACATTTAGCACATCTCACAGAAGAATCTTATTCTAATTCCACACAGCTCAGGAACAAGAACATGGAGGGTATAGAAAATCTGAGAACAGGGGGAGCAACATTGTGGCTTCAGCCCTTCCAGAGAATGAAGCACAAGCTGTTGTAAACAATTTGATTTGATTTGGGATTTTTCAAGCTTGCTTAACATAAATTTCATTTTAATTGCAGAATAATCATCCAGAAGGAGTGGTTTTATAGTCAACACACAAGGTTTGAAACTCTTGGATATCCTGAAACTACAGGTTCAAATTCCAGCAGTGCTCCATTATTTGGCGGTGGCTGAGCTAAGCACCATGCACATATACACGTGTGTGAGTGAATATTTTGCAGTTGAAGCTTCCAAAATGAGGGCATTGGTTTCACTGTGCAAAATTCCCCGTATATTTTTCCTAAGAACGGAGTGTGTGGCTCATGAATGACTGCAGCTTCTGGGAACCTTGCCAAAAACCTAGGGAAACCATGAGTGTGGCTTTGCTCTAAAAGAGATTAAACTCCCTATTTAAAAGCTCTCTATACTCCACCATTGTGAGGGTTACACCCATTACTTTTTCCATGTTAGATGGCGAGTTAATACACATGTCTAAATGCAATATCTTAATTCTCTTCTCCCTCTGTGTCTCAGAGTTGGTGGACTTGCTACCACGTGCTGCATTCAGGGTTGGGGATTTACAATGGCACACACAAGATGCTAATGTAAAGGAAACAGTATGCGCGCTGGATAACAGTCAAATAAATAGTAACTGACTGACAATAGTTATCTCGGCAGGAATTTTAAAATAAAAATATTTTAAAATCTGAGGTAATGAGATTAGTGTCCCCATGCATCTTTTATTTTTAGTTTTTCTACAGGCACACGGAGGTTTTCTATTAGCAGGATTTGTTAAAAGGATTAGGGGAAAGCATGGGAATGACGGGCATTTATTACTGTCTCCTGCTCATCTATTTTGCATCTCTCACTATGCATGTGATTATACACTTAAAGATGCAAACACAAAATAGTTATTAAATTAATATCTCTTAATAACATTTTCTGGTGTCTATAATTGAAGGTGGTATATAATATATTATTTAGCAAATATGTTCATATCACTGGACAAATTAAACACTAAACATAACAGCTAAAATTTATTTGAAAATATTTAAATTTTATATATGTGAGATTATATGTGATGGAAAATAAGAGTTAAGTAAAGCAGAAACAACCACTTTCTGCTACTGTGGATATTTTTCTAATAGTATCCTATGTTTTCTACTAAAGGCACTGTTATAGTTTAATCAGTAAGGTATTAATTACCTATATCTTCATAAAATAAATATTATATGAGCTTCAAAATACCTATTTCTATTTTTGAATAACTAACTCTTTTCTCCAGCTTAAGAATAATGCACAAATAGCCTTTGAAGTCAGAATTATTGTAACGATCAAGTGACATAGTGGAGCATCAGTCATCTGAAAAAAATGCATCCTAAAAAATTAAGATTTATTTTTTTAGCTGTGATATTTATAATTAGCAGTTTAGAAGGTTATGAAATAAAAATGGGAAAAGGGCATAAAATAATCATTCCCCAAGTATTCCAAATTGATAATGAAATTAAAAACAAGTTGTGGTAAAGGCACATTTGTCATCATATTGTTCAGAATTAGTGATAAGATTAGACCCTATAGAAAGCTAGAATTAGTGATATGATTAGACCCTATAGAAAGCTAGAATTAGTGATATGATTAGACCCTATAGAAAGTTAGAATTAGTGATATGATTGGACCCAATAGAAAGCTAGTTCGCTGATTTTAAAAATTCTGTCTTGAACACGGATTCTGTATTTTTTATGCTCTGGCTTTAAAGAGAACACGGGTTTGGTACATATCCAAGTCTAGTGCTCAAAATAAAAGAAAGCTTTAGTTATACGACTGACCTTCATTTAACTGGAAAAGTATTGAAGGTGTGGTTAGTTGCAGCATGGAGGTGTAATTTTGTTCACAGAGAAACAAAAGTTTAAAAGCTGAATTTTCATCTGGATTATTAGTGAATATACATGGTCTGAACGAGAATTAACTACCACAGGTTTTCCTCTGACCACAACATATGTATTTTAAAACACACATACCCCATACTAAAACATACAACCTGTAAGCAAATAAATGTGATAAAAATCTTTTAAAAATTAATTTCAGTATCAAATAACAAAAATATAAGGATAAATTTTATAATGATATTTCAATAATTTCATAATATTACGAAAAATAAAGATTACAACCAGAAATATAGGTGAAGAATACAGCTGATGATAATTATAGGTAAGATGAGATCAGTCAAAAGAGAAATGGTCCATGCTACTACCTAAGCATAAGAAAATGATCTTTTCACATGAAGGCATTCTAAAATATCAAATAGATAATTAAAATTGAAAACCAATACTATGTTTTCTTAATTTAAATGAAATCATTGTAAATACAAATGATGTATTTACAAAAGCACGATTGGCTTAAATTAATAAAACATCTTTTTAAAACGTGATGTAGTGTGTGAAATAAAGACCTGAATGTGTTAGTATCATGGAAATATGCCTTTTTTGCTCACTCAAAAAAAAAAAACCATAGATATGGAGATATGGACCAGAATGATCCTGGCAGCACTATCACAGCCCTAGCAAAAAATAAAATAACTTCTTTATCAACAGTAGACTGTATAAATGAATTATGATGTGTGGGAAACAATAGCAATATAGATGAACAAATGGGAGTTATAAACAATATCATAACTAAAAGTCAATGGTAACATGTAGTACACATGGAGGAAATTGTAGACAAATGTGTAGACAATCAATTTATATAAAAATCAAGAGAAAACATGACAAAGCAATATGTTCTTGGTAAAAATAAAAAAAACAAGCTGATAGCAGTCATAGGTTTAAGCAAACAAAGATGAAACTCAGAAAAGAGTGTCTCCTCATGGAAAGCTGAAAAGATAACTGGACATGGGGCAGGGTGTTGCCAGATTTCCTTGGGTTCAACTCCTAGTAGAGACAACAAACAACACATATAGAATTGAATGGAGAAAAATGCACACAGAGAATTTTAAAGAAATGAAAACATTTCAGTGGTACAATAGTTGATTAGGAGTATAAATGTTAAAAGGTTTATTTGAGTATTCATTAATTTAAAATTATTTCCATATTTTAACATTAGTAAATAATCTTCATGAAACAGGAAAAACAGCTTCATTCAGTAGTCATGCGTCAGCTTCCACTAAAAATGTTTTTATGCAGTTTATTATCCATGTTTTATTGATATTGAATTGAGACATGAAATCGTTAAATATTTTTTAAGATCATGCAGCTAGTAATGACAAAGCCACAGTTAGAACTCAGTCTTACTTTTATACTAAGAGTTTCAATTAAAATTAATACAATTGTGGTGGCTAGAGTTCTCTGAAAGAACAGAACTGATTAGTGAATACACACACATACAAACATACACCAACACATACACATATTAGTTTACAGGATTACTTACACATTAGTCCAGGTAACAATGGCTATCTTATCCTGGAAAGGTTTAAAAATCCTGCAGTTGTTCAGTTCAGGAGGAGGAAATCTCTATAGATCTTATCTGGCACCAAAGGCCTAGTATATTTCTTCCTTTCTTTTTTTTCTGTTTTTCTTTCTTTCTCTCTTTTTTCTTTCTTTTGTTTTCTTTCTCTCTCTCTTTCTTTCTTACTTTCTTTCTTTGTTTTAAAAGCTATCCTTTCTCATTTTATGTACCAATCCCAGTTCCCACATCCTCCCCTCCTCTCATTCCCTCCACCTTCCTCCTCACCTCACTCTCTATCCACTCCTCAGAGAGGGTAAAGCTTCTTATGTAGAAGTCAACAAAGTCTGACATGGCAATTTGAGGCAGGACCAAGCCCCTCCCTATGACATCTAGGCTGAGCAAGGTATCCCTCCAAAGAGAATGGGTGCCAAAAAGCCAGTACAAGCAGTAGGGATAAATCCTCATCCCACTGCCAGTGGCCTCTCAGTCTGCCCCAGCCATACAACTGTCACACACATTCAGAGGGCCTAGTTTGGTCTTATGGTGGTTACTTGCTTATCAGGCTGGAGTTGGTGAGCTCGCATTGGCTCAGATAAAATGTTTCAGTGGGTATCCCCATCATGATCTTGTCCTCTTTGCTCCTATTCTCCCTACTCCCACTCTTTGACTGAACTCTGGGAGCTCAGTTCAGTGCTCTACTGTGGATCTCTGCCTCTACTTCCATCAGATGCTGGATGAAGGTTCTATGGTGACATTTAAGATAGTCATCAATCTGACCCCAGGGCAAGGCCATTTTGGGCACCCTCTCCACTAATTTTTAGAGTGTTAACTTGGGTCATTCTTGTGGATTCCTGGAAAGTTCTCTAATGCCAGGTTTCTTGATAGCCACATAATGACTCCCTCACCTAGATATCTATTTCCTAGCTCACCAGTTCTGTCCTTGCCCCATCTCGACTATCCTGGTCCCTCAGGTTCATTCTTTGCTCCTCCCCCTTCCATCTCCTTTCTCTCTGCACCCCCATGCTTCCAATTTTTTCAGGAGATCTTGTCTATTTCCCCTTCCCATGGAGATCTTTATATGTTTCTAATAAGGTTCACTTTGGTATCCACTTATGAGGGAGTACATATCATCCTTATCTTTCTGGATAGTCCCCCATTCTATATGTTTTTCTTACCACCTGTATGATTATCATCATTGTGGATGAGCTGTATTTTCTCCTTTACAAGAGGTTTCTCCTCTTCAAACTGAACCTTTATTAATTTTGATGGTATCCACAATTTTTCTTCTCCTATAGAAACAAGAGCAAAACCCCTTCTCCAAGGCAGCACATCTCCTGGCTTCCATTGACAGGTCAGCACATCCTTGAAATAAACCGGTTGATTTAATTCAGCAGATTTTTCTATTATCCAGTGTCTTTCTGCTGCTGTTGTTCCTTTCTCATTAGTGTTAAGAAAATTCAAGGTTAATAAGGCATTATGTAATCTATTTCTGGGGGCATTTTCCACCCCTTTCTGTTTGTTTAACATATTTTTTATAGTTTGATTTGCTCTGTCTATGACTGCTTGACCTGTAGGATTGTATGGTATACCCATAACATGCTTAATATTATAATAAGCAAAACACTGTTTCATTTTCCTAGAGGTATAAGCTGGACCATTATCTGGCTTTATTTGTGTAGGTATACCCACGATGGCCATAACTTCTAATAAATGTGCGATTACTGAATCAAACTTTTCTGAGCTTAAATACTTGCCCACTGAAAGCCTGAATAAGTGTCAAAGGTGTGATGTAAATATTTTAATTTTCCAAATTCTGCAAAGTGGAAAACATCCATCTGCCTGATTTCATTCCTTTGAGTACCCTTTGCTTTGGTCCCTTCAGGTAGCAGTGTTTGGTTATATAAAGAGCAAGTAGGGCATCTCTTTATAATCTCCTTAGTTTGTTGCCATGTAATGGAAAACTCTTTCTTTTAACCTTTGCTATTGATGTGATATTTTTATGAAATTCTGAGGCCTGCAACACACTTCCAATCAATAATTCATCAATTTCTGCATTCCCTTGTGTTAGAGGACCTGGCAGATGCATATGGGATCGGATGTGTGTTATGTACATCGGACAAAGCCTATTCCTGATTATGTCTTGTACCTGTATAAACAATGAAGTCAATTCTGTATCATCTGGTATAAATTCATGAGTTTCAATATGAAAAATAACTCTTTCTGAATATTGTGAATCAGTAACTATATTAAGAGACTCTTTAAAATCCCTTAGCACCATAAGAATGACATAATTCTGCCTTCTGGACAGAAGTATAAGGGCTTTGTTCCACCTTACTCAATTCGTCTGATTTGTAACCTACCTTCCCTGATTTATTAGCATCAGTATAAAATGTACGGGCTCCAGTTATTGGAGCATCGTACAATTCGAGGAAGATTCCAAGAAGTTCTCTTTATAAGTTTAAGTCTACCACTTTTGGGATAGTTGCTATTAATTTATCGCAGAAAATTAGCACAAGCCCTTTGCCAGGGTTCATTGTCTTCCCATAACCTTTTTATTTCATCAGTAGTGAATGGCACTATAATTTTTGCTGGATCTATACCTGCTAATTGATGAAGTCTGAGTTTACCCTTTATAATTAATTCAGAGACCTTTTATATATAAGTTTTTAATTTTTTACTTGGTTTGTGTGGTAAAAAAGATCCATTCTAAAATAATATCTTCCCTCTGCATTAAAATTCCTGTAAGAGAAATTCTGGAAGGCAATATTACTAGAATACAACTAAGATTTAGATTCACCCTATCCACATGTGCCTCCTATAATTTTTCCTCAATCATTGTAAGTTCCTTTTCTGCTTCAGCTGCTAATTCTCTGGGACTATTCAAATCTTTATCACCATCTAAGGTTTTGTTTAAATGAATCATTAGATCAGGTGTTATCCCAACAGCCAGTCATAGACTGGAAATGTCTCCTAACAATCTTTGAAAGTCATTAAGAGTCTGGTACCAGTCTGTCCTAATTTGTGCATTTTGTGTCCTAACTTTCTGTAAACCTATTCTGCTACCTATGTAACTAACAGAATCTCCTCTTTGAATCTTTCCAGGAGCAATTTGTGATCTCCATTTAGGCAAAATTATCTTTACTTCCTCAGACATTCTTTTAAAGTATCTATGTTTGAATCAGATAGCAAAATGTCATCCATGTAATGGTAAATTATAGACTTAGGGAATTGCTTAAGTATTATTTCTAATGGCTGACTTACAAAGTATTGACACAGGCTGCGGCTATTGAGCATTCCCTGTGGTAGGACAGTCCATTGATATCTCCTAGTAGGATGAGAGTTATTATAAGTAGGCACTGTGAAGTCAAATTTTTCTCTATCCTTTTCTTGTAAAGGTATAGTGAAGAAACAATCCTTTAAATCAATAACTATAATAGGCCATCCTTTGGGTAACAGAGAAGGCAGAGGAATTCCAGACTGTTGAGGGCCCATATTGAAATACCTTGTTGACAGCCCTTAGATCTGTCACCATTCTCCATTTGCCAGATTTCTTTTTGCAACAAACATAGGAGAATTCAAAGGGCTAGTTGACTCCTCAATATGTTGAGCATCTAATTGCCCTTGTAACAATTGTTCTAAAGCCTGCAATTTACCTTCAGTTAGAGGCCATTGCTTAACCCATATTGGCTTCTCAGTTAGCCATTTTAAAGGTAGGGCTGTTGGTACCTCCTAAGGGTTGTTAGTTCCTTTATGTTCTTGTACAGCCTGAATGGCTAGTGACCTTCATGCATAGTACGTTATTACATCCTTTCCAGAATTATGAGTTACTGGGACTGCAGGAATGTTAATCTGGGTATTCCAGTGTTGTAGCAGGTCACGGCTCCATAAATATATTGCAATATCAGCTACATATGGCCTTAGCTTACCTATTTGACCTTCTGGCCCAATACAGTCAACCCATCTCTTGCTTTGTTTAACTCGAGATATGGTTCCAATTCCTAGTAATTGAACATCTACCTCTTGAAGAGGTCAATTTGGATGCCAAGATTTTGGAGTGATAATACTCACATCTGCTCCTTTGTCTATCAAGACAACAATCACAATGCCATTCATATGCAGTCTCAGCTTTGATCTCTTATCATTTATAGAAGTTTGCCAAAATATACACTTCTTATTTCCTAACTGAATTTCTGACTTATCCTTCAAATTTGAGCCATCATTTAGAACCTTATGATCTTATACAGAAGCTTCTAGAGTTTTTTAATTTTCCTGGTGTGACATGTCCTCCATGGTTACTGGGAATGACTGGGCCACTTTTGGCTTTAAGGCCTGTGAGAGGCCATTCAGGGAGTTTCCTGATGGTATTGGGTTTCCTTGTCAGTCTGTTGTAGATCTGCATTCATTGGTCCAATGTCTTCCTTTACCACGCCTCCTACATATACCTGAAGGCCGAGGTTTCCTATTCCTGCCATTTCCAGATGAAGTGTTATTCATAGAAATTCCTTGCTTGCAATCCCTTTTTAGGTGTCCTAATTTACCACAATGAAAACATCTGGCACATTGATGTCCCCTCATTGCTTTGGAAATCGCTTCTCCTACCCAAGATTCATCATTGTAATTAAAGCTCTGAAAATTCAAGGTATGCTGGATCCATTCATCCACAGGTACTGATCTAGACCTTAAAGACCCAATTATCTTTTTGCAGTCTAAGTTTGCATTTTCAAAAGCCAGCAATTCAAGAATTAGTCGTCTTGCTTCTAGGTCTGTTACTCCTATGTTCAGAGCCTTAATTAATCTTTGCAAAAAGTCAGTATAGGGTTTTCCCTGTCCCTGCCTAACCCTGGTATATGACTCTATCTTTTTCCTCGGTTCTTGTATCCTATCCCAGGCATTCAAGGCTGCTTTGTGGCCTAGGGACAATGCTTCTTCATCATAAAGAGCTTGGACCTGTGAATCAGTGTATGCTCCTATGCCAAGAATTTGATCATGGGAAACCTCCACATCTTTTGCCCTTTCTTGCTGTTCCATATGTTTTAATTCTTCTCTGAAATAAACTCCAAACATCTAGGAAGGTCCATCTTCCAACACCAGTGATGCTAACTGGGAGAAATCATGGGGTCTAGCCCTGAAATTAGAAGCCCAAATTCTTATCATTTCCTTAACAAATGTAGAGTGCAAGCCATAATTTACAATGGCTTGCTTAATTTCCTTTAGGTCATTCATTCCTATTAGCGTCCATCTAGCTTCTTTGGTTTCCTTTGAGCCTTTAGAAGTTGACACTTTGTCAGAATAAATTACAGGGCATGTCATTAAAACCCTGGATAAACCAGTTCTGACAGCTGGTGGTGGCATTGTATCCTGCCCTTGTATCTTCTCACCCGGTTCATCATCTCTGGTAATTTCCTCAATCATTTCAAATCTCTTAATCATTATCTCACATAAAACCTGAATCTCCTGACCTACAAAGGTTTCTAGTGATTTCCCTACAGCATCAACTTTCTGGTTCCCATTCTGCACCCATGACTCCAAGGTCTTAATGTTTCCTTTCAAAGATAACATCTCCTCCTTGAACTGCTCCCGGATATCATGTAAGTTGCCATCCTGCAGGTATATTCTGTCTGTTACTTATCAAAACTCTGTGATAATTTCTGAAAGTCAAATTCAACTTTCAGACCCTGGACCCTTTCAGGTAAGTTCCTAGTACCCTTAGATAAGGAGTCAAATTTGCCTATCATGGTGTTAATCCTATCAATTAATGCTATGTACTTCCATAATGATATAATATGAGGAAGGAAACTAATAACCTTATGAAACTGAAACCTAATAACCAGGAAATTGAGGTATCTCCATAGGTATATAGGCCTCTTTTGATTTCTTTCAAAGTGGCATTAAAACAAAACCTGCCAGTTTACCTGTTAACCAGCAGATAGCGCTGTTTTTGAGTCGTGACTGGAATCAATGAAAAGGCTTCAGGATAGATCCTGTGGTAAAATCTGCCCTAATACTTGTTAAGAAACTGGGGGAAAAAATGAGTCTCAAGAAGTTAAATGTAGTGAAATCAATTCCATACACAGAACAAGAAATCCAAAGTCCGAGTACAGGGAACAGAAACCCAGAATCTTCCATTGGCTAGCAAACAGCGTGACTAGCCCCAGGAGTCCACCTGCCTCTCTGCTGGGGATTGCAGCTCCCACCTGATGGAGGGGTCATGACACAGCTGCTGCAGAGGTTGCAGTGTTGCTGGTCAACCGTTCCTACACTGTGTTGCTGGGATAAAGGGTCGAGCTGCAAAAGCTGTTGCTAGGATTTCAAACAGCGATTCTATTTGAGCTGCTGGAAAGTCCCAAGGAGTTTTTGCCCCAGGGAATTTTCAGCGTTTGGCAACCTGTCTCATGCTGCCTAAGCCCTAGGCTGTAAGGGGGATTTAAAAATTGCTCAGCAAATCAGTTGGGCAGCATGGATCCCAGTAGGCATGGAGTTTTTAACTGCTGACTCCATGCACAGGCCGTGGCTAGGGGAGGGTTTGTGCCAAGCCGCCGAGCCGCAGCAGGCAGCCTGGCCAGGCGATGAGGGAAGTGGGGGTTTGGTTCTAACACCAAACGTTGAGGTGCCAGATAATGCCTCAAAAGAATCCCACACCAGTTTGGAAATTATTATTAAAAGGGGTTATTTATTGGAGGGGAAAAAACTTACAGATCAATGTCCCAAACCATAGTTCTCTCATCACAAACAAGAAACAGAGAGTCTAGCAGTCTGAACAGGAGCTGAAAGCAAGAGAGCAAGCAGAGGGCTGCCGCTGTTTTTTAAAATGAAAGAGATCACACCCCAGTGTTCTGGTATCTTAAAGGCTATTGGCTGAAGGAGCAGAATGAGCTCCCGCAGCATTGCCATGTAGATAAGATCTATGATTTTTTAATATTTAGATAAGATCTATGTATGTCTCTCTTAGGGTCATCATTACTATCTAGGTTCTCTGGGATTATGATTTTGGAGCTTTTTTTTATTTATGTCTGAAAACCACTTATGAGTGAGTACATGTGATAAGTGTCTTTTTGTTTCTGGGTTACCTCATTCAAAATGATGTTTTCTAGCTCCATCCATTTGCCTGTAAAATTCAAGATGTCATTAATTTTTTCTGCTGTACAATACTCCATTGTGTAAATGTACCACTTTTTTCTTATCCATGTTTCAGTCAAGGGGCATTTAGGTTTTTTCCAGGTTCTGGCTATGACAAACAATGCTGCTATGAACATTGTTTTTATTGATGAACAAGACTCATTGTGTAAATGTGCCACATTTTCTTTAGTCATTCTTCAGGTTGAGGGGTATCTAGGATGCTTCCAGGTTCTGGCTATTACAAATAATGTTGCCATGAACATAGTTGAATAAATGTACAGAAGGAAACACAATTCTCAAGACAAGAATCTCAGTCAAATTGCTACAAGGAAATGTTCAACATCCTTAGCTTTCAGCAAAATGCAAATCAAAATGACTCTGAGATATCATCTTATACCTGTCAGAATGGCTAAGTTCAAAAACAACAAAGATAGCTTATGCTGGAAAGAATGTGGAGTAAGGGGAACACTCATCCATTGCTGGTGGGAATGCAAACTTGTACAACCGCTCTGGAAATTTCAACATGATGTGTGCCATCATCAGAATCGCAGAGATAAAGTGCCATCATTTCAGTTTGAAAAGGAGAGAACATCAATGAGAAGCAACATCTGAGTGGAAGCTTATTTATCTTGTTAGTAGACAAGGGCCTCCCTGAAAATGGGGATCTAATGTAATTTTCTTACTTTTGGGCTTTAGGCTCTGAAAACATCTTTATAATGGCTCACCTTTGTTCACCAGTAGAAAATTACGGGCAGAATTCACTATAATTACTCTGAATTTCACATTATTTTCCATTATTCATTTTACTCACAAAGCTTTGCATATTTTGTTACAAATTAAATTTTCATGGTATTGTTATCCAGTTTTTATGAAAGCATGATACTAAAAAATGTTTCTGAGAGTAGAACAGTGGTTGCTAAAATCAGGGAGAAATAAGGGTTAGACATGAAGAAAGAAAATCAATATCCACTAAATAAGAACTTTACTATGACAAGAATGTGGTGTGTTACATATACAGATAAGAAAAAATATTAGCATGTATGTACTGTATAAAATGATAGGTTTCTCTGTGATATTCCATAAATCTTACAATGTACCTTGATTTTGTTTGCCCTGCTATCAGCCTATTTTGTCCTTCCCTTTCTTCTGTTCCCTTCCATACACTAACATTCCTTCTTTTATTTTAGTGTTTCCCCCATACATTACACATATCATATCTGTCTTTCTCTGTCTGTGTTATTTTACTTGCTATCATGATTTCCAGTTCCATTTGATTCCCTGCAAAGGTCGTGATTTCATTCCTCTTCAGAGCTAAGTAATATGTCCCATTTTTATGTTCTGTGTGTTGATTAAAGAACCTTTAAATATGTAAAAGACAAAGTCAAGTTAACAAAAACTAAAACTTATTAAGCAATATTTAAATTGTTATTATTAAATTTCAATTACAAAAAAATAAAATGTGAATTTTTGAGTATATTACCTTATGGAGATGACACTTACTAAACTGAATCTAATGTCAATATTGACAAATCATTTTATGGATAATGTTTATGCTGTTTATACTAATTATATATTCTGAAGCACATTAAATGTTTACATAGGTATTTGCTTTTCTAGGAGGTGTAAAAGAATTATTCAGGAATAAAATCAATATTAACATTAAGCACATAGTCATGTCAGAGCAAGAAATAAGAGAGGAAGAAATAAACCAGAATCTTTAGATTGAAGTTTATTATAGAAAAAAAACTAAATTTCTTGGTAAGCATTAATATAAACAGATTTTAACTATCTGAACTGGTTCAAAATTAAAACAAGTGGATCAAATCACATGTTTTCAATTCAGAAAAATTTCCCACACAAATATTTGAATTTTAATTCAATGTTCTCATCTATAAAAATATGTTCAAATGTTTGTGCATGGAGGCACCACCAGCCTTTTTCAGTATTTGACATTACTTATTGGGAGCCTTGAGTACCAGCCTCAGTACCTTCTCTGGGCTCAGAATAGGATGTCTAATGCATGTGAAGATCTGAGGGTAAAAGAATTAACTCAAGCACTTTACCTCTGCATGTTCTTTATTTTTCTGGCAAGGGAAAAATGGTGAAGTAAATGGGCATGGAGAAGAAGAAGAAGGGGAATAAGGAGAGTAAGGGGTGATCTCCACGCATTTTCTAGTTTTTACAGACAGAGCTGGAAAATTCTATAGGTAAAGACAATGGTAATATGCTTATCAAAATCACAAAAAAGGGCAGGTAAAACCTGAGAAAGTAGTACTTCTGGAGGGGTGACACGACCCAGGAAAGAGCCAGCATCCAAGGAGAAATACAGGACATTCCAAATCATTAGATAGCGTTACCAAATGACCCTGAATCCTTGATTCACTCATTATCCTTGTCCAATCTGTTTTATGATACCCAGCTTTGGGGACACCCAGATTTGTTTTTTATCGAAGGTGTAGCAGGGTTCCTTACTTCTCAGTGTCTGTCTTCTATAGAAATTTCTATGTGGACTGTTAGCAGGTAATTTTGTGAGAATGACTCTATGTAAATTTAACTGTTATAATGAAAGTGAATGTTGTCACTCTAAGGCCTCATGGTGTGGGCAATGGAGTAAAGTCATTCCTTGCCATGCAGGAGAAGTTACACGGGTGAGGTGATTTTGGAAATGAATCCCATTTTAAAGGAAGGATCGTTCCCCCTCAAGGTTTTTACAGATGTGGCAGTGACTTTTCCAAAAGACAAATGTATCCATAGCTCTACAAAATGGGTTATTCCATGTGAACATGTACATTTATACTTCCTGTGGTTCTGCCTATAGGTCTGTCAGCTGTACCTTTACTGTATAGTCTTATTGGCTTCAATAATCACTCAGTATAAAAAACAAAGGCTACTGTAAGAAGGATTTATGTTGGTAGAGGCTAGGGAGTTGACTAACAAAGGTAAGGGTCTGCGTTTGAACTGAATGCTTTCAAATTTCAAAAACCAAAATCTTGAGGACAACATAAAGCAGATAGAAGATGCAGAAGATGTAAAAATGTAAATATGTCATGTAATAAAAAAGGAATAATTAAGTGAGAAAGTGCTTCAATGTGACCTATTGAAAGCATGTATTCTGAAACTGCCCATAATCAAAGACAACATCTTAAACTAATGAGACACAGTTTTCACTTAGTACATTTAAAGAAGATGAAAACAAACAAAGAAAGAACACATTAGTGACTTAACAGCACACCTGAAAGCTCTAGAAAAAAAAGAAGCAGACTCACCCAGGAGGAGTAGATGACTGGAAATAACCAAACTGAGGGCTGAAATCAACAAAATAGAGACACAGAAAACAATCCAAAGAATCAATGAAACGAAGAGCTGGTTCCTTGAGAAAATCAACAAAATCGACAAACCCTTATCCAATCTAATCAAAAGGCAGAGAGAGAACACTCAAATTAACAAGATCAGAAATTAAAAGGGGGACATAACAACAGAGACTGAGAAAATTCAAAGAATCATTAGGTCTTACTACGAAAGCCTGTATGCCACAAAATTGGAAAATGTACAAGAAATGGACAGTTTTTTAGATAAATACCACATACCAAAATTAAATCAAGACCAGGTGAACAGTTTAAATAGACCTATAAGTTGCAAGGAAATAGAAGCTGTCATCAAAAACCTCCCAACCAAAAAAAGCCCAGGACCAGATGGTTTTAATGCAGAATTATATCAGAACTTCCAAGAAGAGCTAATACCTATACTCCTTAAGGTGTTTCACATAATAGAAACAGAAGGATCAATGCCAAACTCATTTTATGAAGCTACAATTACCCTGATACCAAAACCACACAGGGACGCAACCAAGAAAGAGAATTATACACCAATCTCACTTATGAACATTGATACAAAAATTCTCAATAAAATACTGGCAAACCGAATCCAAGAAAACATTAAAAAAAATCATCCATTATGATCAAGTAGGCTTCATCCCAGAGATGCAGGGCTGGTTCAACATACGAAAATCTATCAATGTAATTCATCATATAAATAAACTGAAAGAAAAAAAACATATGATCATTTCATTAGATGCTGAAAAAGCATTTGACAAAATTCAACACCCTTTTATGATAAAGGTCTTGGAGAGATTAAGGATACAATGATCATATCTAAATATAATATATAGCAAGCCAACAGCTAACATCAAATTAAATGGAGAGAAGCTCAGAGCGATTCCACTAAAATCAGGAACAAGACAAAGCTGTCCACTGTCACCATATCTCTTTAATATAGTGCTTGAAGTCCTAGCAATAGCTATAAGACAAAATAAGGAGATCATGGGGATTCGAATTGGAAAGGAAGAAGCCAAACTTTCATTATTTTCAGATTATAAGATACTGTACATAAGTGACCCCAAAAACTCTACCAAAGAACTTCTACAGCTGATAAATACGTTCAGTCATGTGGCAGGATATAAGATCAACTCAAAAATATCAGTAGCCCTCCTATACACAAAGGATAAAGAAACCGAGAGGGAAATCAGAGAAACATCACCTTTCACGATAGCCACAAATAGCATAAAGTATCTTGGGGTAACACCAACCAAGGAAGTGAAAGATCTATTTGACAAGAACTTTAAGACCTTGAAGAAAGACATCGAAGAGATTACCAGAAAATGGAAGGATCTCCCATGCTCCTGGATTGGAAGGATCAATATAGTAAAAATGGCATTTCTACCAAAGGCAATCTATAGATTCAATGCAATCCCATCAAAATCCCAACAAAATTCTTCATAGACCTTGAGAGAACAATAACTAACTTTATATGGAAAAACAAGCCAAAACAATCCTATACAATAAAGGAATTGCAGGAGGCATTACCATCCCTGACTTCAAACACTATTACAGAGCTACAGTAATGAAAACAGCTTGGTATTGGCATAAAAACAGAGATGTTGACCAATGGAATCGAATTGAAGACCCGGATATTAATCCACAAACCTATGAACACCTTATATTTGACAAAGAAGCTAAAATTATACAATGGAAGAATAAAAGCATCTTCAACAAATGGTGCTGGCATAACTGGATGTCAGCCTATAGGAGAATGAAATTAGACCATTATCTATCACCCTGCACAAAACTCAAGTCTAAATGGATTAAAGACCTCAACATAAATCTAACCACACTGAACCTGATAGAAGAGAAAGTGAGAAATAGCCTGCAGTACGTGGGCACCAGAGACCACTTCTTGTGTAAAACCCCAAGGGCAAAGACAATAAGACTAACAATGAACAAATGGGACCTCCTGAAACTGAGAAGCTTCTGTAAAGCAAAAGACACAGTCATTAAGACAAAAAGGCATCCTACTGAATGGAAAAAGATCTTCACTGACCCCACATCAGACAAAGGTCTGATCTCCAAAATATACAAAGAACTCAAGAAACTAGACGTTAAAATTCTAAATACCCCAATTAAAAAATGGGGTAAGGATCTGAATAGAGAATTCTCAACAGAAGAAGTTTGAATGGCCAAAAGATACTTAAGGTCATGTTCAACTTCCTTACCCATCAGGGAAATGCAAATCAAAACAACTTTGAGATACCATCTTACACCTGTCAGAATGGCCAAAATCAAAAACACCAATGATTGCCTATGCTGGAGAGGATGTGGAGTAAGGGGAACTCTCATCCATTGCTGGTAGGAATGCAAACTTGTGCAACCACTTTGGAAATCAGTGTGGTGGTTTCTCAGGAAATTGGGAATCAACCTACCTCAGCAATACCACTCTTGGGAATATACCCAAGAGAAGTCCAATCATACTACAAAAGCATTTGTGCAACTATGTTCATAGCAGCATTGTTTGTAATAGCCAGAACCTGGAAACAACGTAGGTGCCCCTCAATGGAAGAATGGATCAAGAAAGTGAGGATTATATACTCATTACATTACTACTCAGCAGTAAAAAACAATGACATCTTGAATTTTGTATGCAAGGATGGAAATATCAAACGCTATCCTGAGTGAGGTAACCCAAACCCAGAAAGATGATTATGGTATGTACTCACTCATTAGTGAACCCTAGCAATAAAATAAAGGACACTAAGCACTTAGCTCACAAGCCCAGAGAAGCCGAATAGCAAGGTGAACCCAAAGAAAGCATGTACAGATCCTTCTGGAAGTTGGAAGCAAACAAGATCATCAGGCAAAAGTTGGAAGCCCAGGGGCAGGGATAGAGGTGGGGGGTAGTGGAGTAGGGGAAGGGGAGAGGGGGAAGGGGAAGGGAGAAGGACTGGGGTGAGCTTGGGGGAGTGGGAGGGTGGAGATGGAGGAAAGGTGGACATTGGAGAAGGGAATAAGATATCTACATTAAGGGAGTCATTTTAGGGTTGGCAAGATACTTGGCCCTGGAGGGGATCCCAGGTGTCCACGGGCATGTCCCCAGGTAGGTATTCAGGCAGCAGAGGAGAGGGTGCCAGAACTAGCCTTGTTCCGTAGTCACATTGATGAATATCTTGATCACCATTATAGAAATTTCATCTGATGGATGGAGATAGAGACAGAGACCCACATTCACATCAGAGCAATGGATTGAGCTCCCAAGGTGCAATTGAAGAGCAGAATGTGGGAGAAGATGAGTAAGGAAGTTAGGACCGTGAGGGGCTGGTCCACCTACTGAGACAGTGTGCCTGAACTAATGGGAGTGCACCAATCCATCTGGACTGGGACTGAATGAGCATATGATCAAACCAGACTCTCTGAATGTGGTGGCGAAAGGGGGCAGACTGAGAAGCCATCAACAATGACACCAGGACCTATCTCTTCTGCATGTATTATCCTTTTGGGAACCGAGTCTTTTTGGATGCACACCTTCCTAGGCCAGGAGGGAGGGGGGTGGGTCTTGGACTTCCAACAGGGCAGGGCACCATGCCCTCTTTTAAGGAAGAAGGGGGATGGAGGAGGGGTGGGGGGTAGCGGAATGGGACCGGGAGAAAGGGAAGAAATGTAAAAATTTTATTTCTTTAATTATGTTTTTAATGGAAAAAAATTACATCCAAAAAGAAAAAAAAGAATAATACCAACATCAATGATACCATCACTGCCAAAACATTACTTCCACAGGAAAAAAAAAATCACATCCAACACAATCCAAATACTAAGGGGACAAAGGGAAGCAGATCTCTGTGAGTTCAAAGCTGATGTTGTGTACATAAGAAATTCCAGGGCAGCAAGAAGTACACAGTGAGAAAACACCTCAATAAAATTTAACAAAACCACAGCAAAAATTGCATCTCTATCCCAGCTCTTCTTTTGCTTCCTCCTGAATTAGTTCTGCAGTGAGGCATCTAAAAGGGCTGTCATAATTATTACTATTATATAGAACATTAGTTCTGGAAATTCAATTTATCATGTAGCATTCTGTATCATCTCCATTTCTCCAATAATGTGCAAGACCCAAGGTTTCACCACATCTTCTAATCATTGTCAAGACTTAGTCTTAATATTGGTCTCTCATTGTTTTCCTTGCATTGAAGAAGTTTTGCTACTCTTTTTTGTTGGTTTACCTCTTTCCCAATGTATCCTCTTTTCTATTCCTTTTGTTTTTCTGCATATTCTATAAATGCTAACCTTTCAACTTACTGTTCTTATAATTATCTCTTTGCTGAGTCTCATGAGATTCTGTCCTTCCTTCTGGAGATAATATTTTAATCAGTAGGAAAATGCAACAAAACAGTTGTTTCCCATATTTGTTCCAAATTGAGAGAGTCCCTCCTTTGAAGCAAGTTCTTTCTTGTGTTGAACAGAGAAACCTGTTTTGTAGTAAAGAAAAAAAAGTCATTAAATCAAAAGGAATAAACAAATTAAGACATGCCAGAGTATGAGGTACATACTTTAAATATCTGAAAATCCACAACTGTCTGAAAAGGAAACAAACAAACAAAAACAACAACGAAAGAAATATTTAAAGATCTCCTTTTCCATCCTTCCCACATGCAAGAGTATCCTCTAGCTACTTTTTCCTATATATTATATACAGATGGCTGCTACTTCCTGTCAGATGACCACTGTGTTGCAGAATATGCGGCGTCTGAGACGATGCCATCGTCAAGGCAACCTCCTTACACACACGCACTATCAATTGACAGGCAGAACTAGTGTCTCTCAATAGAGTTTTCCATATTGTCGAAAATACATGATTAGTGGTATATACAGACTCCGAATATTCTTTCCATATCTTGCTAATGCACTCAGTCATCTGGAAGGAACTAGGATTTCTAAACACAAAAGGCAATTTAACTGCCAGTTCTTCATGTAAACATGACCTTCTTAGGCTTTCTCTCTTATCCTCTCCAGTTGCTTTGATTCATTGCAAAGCACATCAGACTGCTGCCTCCAATGCCAATAAAGAAAAAAATCACACTTACATGAGAGCCTGTCAAGTCATCCTTCCATCTCTCATGATTAACCCTACTTCCTTCCAGGCTACGCTACTATATAACCAATAACAACATGCCTAACCCTCCTTCAGTACAGAACATTACTGCTACTTACAGAAAATATTCCACCCTAATACTAAAATGTTTCCATCCTTTCTCTAGACCTACCTGACTCTCACACCAGCAGACAAGACCTTTTGGCAGAATGTAACCCAAGCCTGTAGCGTATGTCAGAGACCCTAACACTACTTTCATTATATTACCCCCTATGTTTCTCACTCATCGGGTCTGGAAAACTGCTTTTTGGCTATGTTTGTCAGACTGATTTCACCCAAATGCCCACTTTAAAATAGTTTCAGTATCTTTTACTCTGAGTCGATACATTCTCTGACTTGTTTGAGAACTATCCAACCACAAATAAATCCTGTCATTTATTACTACCCTTCTGTTCTCTAACATAGTCTCTCACTTTGGACTGCCTACTTCCCTCCAGTCAGACAGCAGTCTAGATTTCACCTTTCATGTAACACAGGGCCTAATCCCAGCTCTACAGACTCTCCAGCATTTTCATATCTCATATCAGCCACAATTCTCTGGTAAGGTAGAACACACCTATAGAAACCCCACCATCCACTACTCAACCCTTGTCCCTAGCCATCCAGGCATCTGATTGGAAACCAGAGACAAGTTCTCTCAATCTCTTCTGACCAGCCCTCTCCCCAATTGTTACCAATCATCCCTTTCACCATTTAACAAAACTTCCCCAATAATCCATGTTCCCAAAATGTCTCACCTTCAATACCCATTTGGTTAACCCATGGAAGGCAAGTCTGATGTAATGGGAGTCTTGCAAATTATATTTTCTCCAGTGTAATCAGACCATGTTTTAGGGTGGCAGTCATACCCCAACTGACCTTACAGAGTTAATCTGCATTCTACTAGCTCCTCTCAAAAAATCATCTCCCTAGGGCTGCCTCCTTGCCTGTTATGGTGGGTATAGTTTGGCCACTGCCTTACATGAAATAACTATGGACAGCAATTTTTTAATTCTGTTCTCACAGTACAGGACTTCAAGGCCAAATTAAAGCTCTCTATAGACTCCAGTGACAGGTTATTTCTTTGGCCTGTGTCTTCCTTCATAATTGCTAAGCCCTACATCTCTTAACAGCAGAGAAACAGAAAACTTCTTTACTCCTAAGTGAAGAATGTTGCTATTATGTGAATGAATCAGGTTATGCTGTGTGAACTCCTTTAGCCAATAACTGAACTCAATAGCCTTTGAGATACTGGCACACTTTGGGCATGGTTACATGTACTATATATGCAGATGTAAAAGCATGTGCAGTCACTTGGCTGCTGTATTTTGTTTCCGTTCCCTGCTCACACAAAAGACTGCTGATCTGTGAGTCTATCCCTAATAAAGAAATCTTTATTGCACTCAATTCTTGTCTATTGTGGGACTATTTATTTTATTAGCGGCAGCAGAGTGGCGCTCATGTGGAGTGTGAGTCCACTACACTACTGCAACCGGCTCAGAAGATCTGCAGCCCACTCCTTTCCCTGTCTTTGTGGCTTGAAACCTCTCTGCAGCTAAGCTACCTCTTTGTCTCAAGTTGCAAACCATTTGTTGGTCTGCCGGGGCATGGCCACTTGGCAATTTCCTGCTGTTCTGCCCACACAGCTTTTCCTGCCTACTACTCTGGAAGTACAAGCTCCTCCAGTTTGCATTTGCAGCAGGCAGCTGCCTGCTAGCTCCGGGTTCCTTGGTATTCTGGCCAACTCAAACCTCTTTTTACAGAATTGATATAACTGTTCTTTATTTGTTGGTATATGTGTTAGTATTTAAGCTGCTGCCATGACAGACCACAGGGGGACTGTTTGCGCCGCCACCAGTTGCATCCCACTGCCGTATGCCTGCAACTACGACATCTACTGGCCTATAAGGATTACTACACCTACAACAATTTTGTGAAAACTTAAAATGGAGGAGAGTTCATTGGATTAACAAATACATAAATAAATTTGAAAATTGAATAATGGCAGACAATATCACCAACAAAGCATTTAAAAACCTTTTGGCTTCTACTATGGATAGAATTTTGCATGAATTATATGTGGTTCCTAGTACATCCAATTTTGTGTTCATCAGACTTAGCCATGTTCTTCATATTATATCCTTAAAGAAATGGTTTGATAACAGTGACAACAATGAGACACGTTTAGAAATGATGCAGTCTTTACAGACTAATAATAATTAAAAGCTAGCTGAAAAGATATATGCCATTGAAAATGAAAAAATAGCTAAAAACTTAATACCATTGAAAGGGATAATGTTAATTTTACAGGCAAAATTCAATCCATGTCAATGGGTTATAAAACCTTACAAAAGGGTACTGAGAGAGTATCTGAAAGGATTTATACTGTTGAAACTGACAATCGAGGTCTGTTAAAAAGTTAAGATAAGTTAGCAGATAGAGTATCTTTCCAGGAAGGCAATCTTCATGCTTTTCAAATAATATCCAAGGAAGAGAAGTTATCAGTAATGGAAACATTTAATACCGTGCAATCACATGTGCAGAATGAGGACCAGAAATTATTTGATCCAAGAAATCATTAGAAATATTCACAGGTCAAGGGCTTTAGACTTTACAGAAGACAATGGCAAAAAGATTTGAATAAGTTGAAGAAAGTATCAGAAGTCATAAGCAAGGAGAGGAGGTACAAGCAAAGGATTTAGCATCACTAGAGTCAGAGATCACTTGCCAAAAATTTTAGCTACTTATCCCTTTATTACCTCTGACAAGCCAGCGAATACTCAATATTCAAATGGATACAAAGAATGTAAATGGAGACATATAAATATGAAAGATCTGAAAGAAATTAGGCAAGCAATAGTATTTTATGGCATACGATCACTATTTGATAGGGAGATGGCAAAGACGGGTACTTCAAGCAATAAGGCTACTCCACGTGGTTGGCTTCAATTAATCTCAGTTTTCCTTGAAGATAGGCCAATGTTACAGTGGAAGTTCTCTTAGAGAGAGGAGGATAAAACCTTAGAACAGCAAGGAGGGGTCAAAGGATTTGAAGCTTCCCAAGATCAAAATCTTGGCAAGGGCTATTACGCTGATCCACAGAGTCATGCTCTTTATAACAAACACATCTTATTACAATATCATACAGAAGCCTTAAATGTTTAGGACAGGATTCAAGCACTAGCAAAAAGAATTGAATCATATATTAAGGTTAAACAAGACCCAAGAAATCCCTTTAGTGACTTTTTACAAAGATTAACTAAAGCTGAACAAATAGGAGTAACGGATCCAGAAGCTAGATGAGTACTTATTGAATCTCTGGCTTTTGAAAATGCCAACTTAGAATGCGAAAAGATTCTTCTGTCTTTAAAGGTTAGATCAGCACCAATGGATGAAAGGATCCTGAATACAATGAACATTGATACATTTACTTATAGTACTGAGGCTTAGGTAGGAGAAGCAATTTCCAAATGTATAAAGAGATATCAAAATGCCAAATGTATTAATTGTGGTAGTATAGGACAACTGTGAAGGGATTGTAGACAAGGCATTCCTTGAAATAATGTCTTCTCTGGGAATGACAAAAATAGATGGTTTCAACCTTCTGAATTATGTAGAAGATCTGTCAAGGGCTGGTATTTGACCAATATATGTAGATCAACAAGAGACAAACAAGGCAATCCATTATCATTGGCAAACTCCTTGATGGGCCTCTTGCAGGCTCCCAAGAAAAATGTGGTACAGTCATTCCCAGTCACTGTGGAGGACATGTCTCCCCAGGAATATTTAAATATACAGTGCCTGTTGTAGAAATCCATACTGCTTTGGATCATAGAATAAACATGGAGGATAAAACAAAAATTCCAATAGAAAATAGGAAACATATATTTTGGAAGACTTTTACAAATGATCAAAGACCAAATCTGAGAGTACAAATAAATAAATTGTAATTGTAAGTGCCTGTTGTAAAATCCAGCTTAAGTTTTCTAAAATGAACAATAAAATTTCCTGCAGTAATCTTTGAGGTTGCCCAGAAATGATGTGGTCTGACAACAACGATTCCACCTGGTTGGCATTATGACATGATGCTGATAACACTACTTTAAAATCGGTTTTGGGTTGCAAGCTGCTCAAGATGATTCTGATTTGGCTAGCTGAGATGGTTCAAATTTTTATAACATTCTGACCAGAAATTCAAGTAAGAACTTCAGAAAAACCCTACTGACTAGTCAGATACTATTTACAATTATGCCAGACAGTAATCTTGAAACTTAACCATCGTTTTATATTATGTCATGTCCCATAGACATATCATCACCCCCATAACAGCTGGAAGTAATTCTAGAAGACTATGTCCCTTCTCCCAACAAAGTTTATCCTCAGGGTTAGGGACATCTATTAGGGGTTGATTATAACTGGTATAGGTTTGAGGGTTAGGGTGGAAATTAAGTAGGCTGAGGGATCTCTTTTGAAAAGAGATTGTATGGGATAATAGGTAGATTGTTGTGAGCTTACTCACACTAATAATAATAGTGAGTAATAGTGAAAATACTTGTGAGTTATTATTCATAGACAATTTACATTGGTATAGATTCTTATATATTGATACAAATTCAAATTATATTTGTTATATTAAATATGTTCCTATTTTGTTTTACAATATTTGTGCACCTATGCAAGGTTATTTTGTCATATTGTATGCATGCATGTTTCTACTTCTGCTTAAGATATTTTGGATATTGATGCAAGTTTAGGATATACTTATCATATTGCGCTATACAGTTCTACCTCTGATCAAGATACTTATACAATGTTTACATTTTGATGTCATTGTTCTCATTTGTTGCACAGTTGTTTAAAGATTGTTTAATATTATAATATAAAACCTTAATCTTTAAGCTAAATAGTTATTAAGAATTATAGTTCAATAGTCATCCATGTTTGTCATACTTATAGTTAGAGTAATCACGTTCTTTAGGTGCATAGAGTTTGTATTCTGCATAGATAGGTAATCTTCAACCAGTTCAAATAACTGTACAGTGTTGCACTTAAATAATTTAGGATTCTGTTGACATGAGACACAATGACTCCTGGCAGCAGCAATATATTCCTGAGAGAATGATAGACAAAGACATGCCACTTGGAGCTAATTTTTCTCCTGGAAAAACTGGTCTTTGGGCAAATGACTGCCCTGCTTTGACTTCTGACAAAATGCATGGTGTCCAGACTGGACCAGGAGAATACAAGCAAAAAGACTGCCAAATCTTGCCAAGACAGGATAAAGCAGTTTTGAAAATTTTTCCTGCCTCTGAAAATGGTCTGTCAGTTATTCTAGGCTTTAGCCAAAATTGGTTGCCCCAATGTTGCAAAGGAGACTTTGGGTGATTGCCCCAGTAACCAGCTGTCTCTGTCATTTATTGCACCTTTTGGAAGTTGCTTGATTATGCTTCCTGTTTACTCAAGTAGTATTAATTCCCTTCTCAGGTCTTTGATTGGGTTGAAGACTAGATAGTCATAGTTACTTTCCTCTTATGACTTAGCCTAATCATTTCTAATACAATACTTAGACACCTTAGGATAGGATAACTATTAAAACATTTAGCAAATATTTCTTGCTTGATGTTGTTCATGTTGGTACTAATTCTAATATTTATACTTGAAATTTGTTCTTATTGTATATTGTTTTGTATATAGGCTTAGAACTCCTTTATTTAGACAAAAGTGGAAGTACTGTGGGGGTTTCTTCAGCCAATAGCCTTTAAGATACCAGTCCACTTTGGATTTGGTTATATGAACTACATATGCATATGTAAAAGCGTTTGCAGCTCTGTTGCTGGATTTGGTTCCTGTTCCCCACTCATACAGAGGACTGCTGATCTGTGAGTCTACCCCTAATTGAAGAAATTTTTATTATACTCGATTCTGGGCTTTTGTGGGACTATTTTATTATAAACTACAACAGGGGTGGTAGAGAATATATATTTGTATGTACACACACAAATATATGTATGTGTATATATATATGGTTTTTTGAGACCAGGTTTTTCTGTAGCTTTGGCTGATTTTGTAGACCAGGCTGCCCTCAGACTCACAGAGATCCTCCTGCCACTGCCTCCGGAGTGCTGGGATTAAAGGCCTGCACCACCACCTCCAGGTGAGAAAAATAATTTTTAACTGACCAACCTTTCTGAGGACCTGCTAAAAGAGATCTTAGCTCCGGCTCCTGTTCCAGTCCACTCCAATTAATTGGTTTGGGCTTCTTATCGGCCTTCTTGTCATTATTTTTCTCATACTTTCCCCCTTTATATCTTTTCTTCCTCTTTCTTAACCAAATTAGGCAAATCTATAATCAAATATTTAAATCAGCTCCTCAAGTGTTTAAGCCTCTCATGACCAAAGATGACATTGCATGAGGCAATCTCAGATCTATGTCTTTAAGGTTCCTTCGAGCTACTTGACCTAGAGTGTATTGAGTTTGGACTTTCCTTCTTTATGCATCTTTCCTAGCTGGTGATTAATGCCCACCCTTCCTTAATCAATGGCCAGAAAGAGCCAGAAGAATGATGCCCACTTACCCCACACCCAGCAACCAAATAATATCAAAAGTTTGGCAATTAAGGGCTCTAATATATCCAAGTAATTCAAACATGATACCTCCAGCAGGTCTGGCTCTTCCAGCTTCCCTTCCTCTTGCTAAACCATGGATTTCCTCATTCAGCCACTTCTAAACCTCTCATGCTAATGACCAATGTCTATTCCCTTATATGGCCACTTCCTTATGCCTGAGTCATTCCTGAGTCTGATCACCAAGGTGAAACTCTGAAAACACCTTTAAAATCTAGCGATCAAAAATCCCCATTGGTCTTCCCCAACCAGCATGCCCAATCAGAATTTATTAACGCATTCAAGTTCATTCTAACACAGACCTCTCCTCTTTTTTTCCTTTTAAAAGTACTTCTGCAAATTATTTTTTGCTGTTTCTGCGCTGTTCTGATCAAGTCACCTTGTCTCTTTCTCTTTTTTTAATAAAGGATCTTTTTCTTCTGGAAACGAATGTTTGGGTATGGTCTGTGCTAATCCAGGGGCCAGAAGGACCACTTAGTGGGAGCACAGGTGCCTTCTTTAGTATCTTCATCAATCTTTTCTTCAGAGATTTAAAGATCTTGCTGTAAAGGTCTTTCACTTCCTGTGTTAGGTTTATTCTAAGAAATCTTATTTCCATGAGGGTATTGTAATTAGGAGTGTGACCCTGACCTTTTATTCCCAGTGCGTTTGTTGTTGTCATATAGAGAAACTTTTAAATTTTATAAGTTGATTTTGTGTCATGTTTTCTTCAAAGTGTTCATTTCTATAAGTTTTCTTGTGAAAATTTTGAGATCTCTTATGTATATCATATCATCTGCAAATGGTGATAATTTGACTTCTTCTTTTCCTATTCATATCTTTTTAATTTCCTTCTGTTGTCGCATTGATCTCATACCTAATCCAATCGTATGTTGAAAAGGAATGGGGATACTGAATAGAACTCTTTTTCCATGATTTTAGAGGAATTGCTTCTAGCTGTTTTCCACTTAGGATAATTTTGGCCATGTGTTTGTTATATATAGCATTTATGTTAAGGTGTGTTTTCTCTAGTTCTAGTATCTGCAGGTGTGTTGGTTTGGATCAAATGTTTTTGTTACATCTATTGAGATGATCATGCAATTTTTGTCTTTAAATCAGTTTACAAACTTTATTTAAATTATTTATGTTGAGCCATCCCTGAATTTCCAAGATGGTCTTGATTTGTGCTTGTATTCTAGTTGCTAGTATTCTATTGAGGAATTTTGCATCTATGTTCATCAATGATGTTCTACAGTTTTGTATCTTTACATTGTTTTGATATTATAGTAATAATGACTTCTAAATAATTAGGAAGACTTATCTTTTTATACTTTTTTATCTATGATTTTAGAAAAATTGTCTTAGGGTTTCTATTGCTGTGATCATGGCAATTCTTATAAAGGAAAACATTCAATTGTGGGCTGGTTTCCAGTTCAAAGGATTTGTTTGTTTGTTTATTTGTTTTTTGTTGTTTTTTTCAAGACAAGATTTCTCTGTGGCTTTGGAGCCTGTCCTGGAATTGGCTATTTTAGACCAGGCTGGCCTCAAACTCACAAAGATCCGCCTGCCTCTGTCTCCAGAGGGCTGGGAAAGGCGTGCACCACCACTGCCTGGCTCCAGTTCAGAGTTTTCGGACCCAGGCAGACCTGGCACCGCAGATCGGCTGAAATTCTATGTCTAGATCCTCAGGCACTAGGAAAGAGAAGTGAGCCACTGGGCCTAGGTTGAACTTCTGAAATCTCAAAGCCTGCCCAGAGTAACATACTTCCTCTGACAAAGGACACACCTTCTCCAACATAGACATACCTCCTAATAGTGCCATTCTTTGTGAGTCCTATGGGAGCCATTTTCATTTAAATAACCACAAGCATTGACACATCTTCATGAAATCTAGTAGATTTGTGCAGTGAATCTCTACAGACCTGGGCTTTTTTTTTTTTTTTTAAGAAGCAAAGTGGTGTAGCAATTCTAATATTTAACAAAATAGAATTCCAACCAAAATTAATCAAAGGAGATGGGAAAGGTCTCTCATACTCATCAAAGAACAACCCACTAAGAAGAAAGTTCTATTTCCAACATCTAGGCCTCTGAGACAAAGACACCTATGCTTGTAAAGAAAACACCAGTAAAGCTGAAATCACACATTCATAGTGGAAGTGTTGAACACTCTACTCTTACCAATAAATAGCCTATGTAGAAAGAAACTAAACAGAAAATGCTGGAACTAATAGATGTTATAAAACAAATTAATCTAATAGATATTTATGGAACATTTCAATCAAACACAAAATACTACACTTTATTTTCACCAACTCATGGAGCATTCTCCAGAACTGATCACATACTTGGTCACAAAGTAAGTCTCAACAGAATCAAAAAAAAAATTCAGATAACTACCTGAATCCTATCAGATCACTATGAATTAAATCTAGATTTCATCAACAACACAAAGCCTACAAGATCATGAAAACTGGACAACTCTCAACTGAATTACTAATTGGTCAAGGAATAAAGAATGAAATTAAATACTTCCTAGAATTCCATGAAAATGAGTACACAACATACTCAAACTTATGGGACACAATGAAATGTTGTTACAAGAAATGTTTACAGCACTAAGTGCCTTCATGAATAAATTTGGAAGATCTCATTCTAGCAACATAATAGCACACCTGAAAGTTCTATAGCAAAAAGGAGCAAATGCACTCAAGAGGAGTAGACAGCAGGAAATTATCAAACGAAGGACTGAAATCAATAAAATAGAAACAGAGAGAACAATACAAAGAATCAATGAAACAAAAAGTTGGTCTGTGAGAAAATCAACAAGATAGACAAATCCATATACAAATTAGCTAAAAGGAACACACAGAGAGAATATCCAAATTAACAAATCAGAAATGAAAAGGGGGAATGTGGCAATAGACACTAAGGCAATCCAGAGAATCATTAGGTCATATTTTAAAACACTCTACAAAATTAGAAAATCTGAAAAAAATATTTTTATAGATGCCTCCTACCAAAGTAAGGTCAAGATCAGATAAATAATTTAAATAAGCCTATAAACCCTAAGGGAATAGAAGTAGTCATTATAAGTCTCCCAACCAAAAAGAGCCCAGGGCCAGATGGTTAAGCACACAACTCTACCAGATTTTCAAAGACGAGTTAATACTAAAACTACTTAAATTATTCCACAAAGTGGATACAGAGGGAACATTGCCAAATTCATTTTATGAGGGCACAGTCACCCTGATACCCAAACCACACAAAGACTCAACAAAGAAAGAGAATTGCAAGCAAATACCCTTCATGCACATTGATGGAAAAACTCTCAAGAAAATGCTCAAAAAGTGAATCATCAAACACATCAAAAAGCTCACCCACCATAATCAAGTAGGCTTGCTTCATTGCAGATGCAGGGTTGTTTCAACCTATGAAAAAATCTGTCAACGCTATCAACCATATAAACAAATTGAAAGAAAAAATTCCAAATGACCATTTCATTAGATGCTGAAAAAGCATTTGACAAAATCCAACATTCCTTCATGATACCTGGAGAGATCAGTGATACAAGGGACTTTATTTATAATAAAGGCTATATACAGTAAGGCTATAGCCAGCACAAAATTAAATGGACATAAACTCAAAGCAACTCCAGTAAAATTAGTTAAGACACAGCTCTTCCCTCTCTATATATCTATTCAATGTAGTACTTGAATATCTAGCTAGAGGAACATGACAGCTAAAAGGGATAAATGGGATGCACATTGGAAAAGGAAAAAGTAACATATTGTTATTTGCAGAGGATATGATAGTGAGCATAGGCGACCCTAAAAGTTCCACCATGGAACTCCTATATCTGAAAAACACCTTTATCAAAGGGGCTGAATACAAGATTAACTAAAAAAAAAAATTGGTAGCTCTCCTAAATACAATGGGCCAGCTGGCTAAGAAAGAAATCAGGAAGAACACCCTTCACAATAACTACAAATAATATTCAATATTTTGGGCGTACTCTAACAAAGCAAGTGAAAGATCTGTGTGATAATAAATTCAAATCTCAGAAGAAAGAAATGGAAGATGATATCAGAAGAAAGAAAGTTCTCCAATGTTCACATGGTAGGATAAATATAGGAAAATATTCTTCTTATCAAAAATGACCATCTACAGATTCAACACAATTTCCATTAAAATTCAAATACAATTTATTATAGACCTTGAAAGAACAATACTCAACTTCATATGGAAACACCAAAAACAAAATTAAACAACAGCAAAAAAAAAAAAAACAACAACAACAACAAAAAACCAGGATTGCTAAAACAATCCTGTACAAGAAAAGAACTTCCAGAGGAGGTGTCACTCTCCTAGGTTTTAAGGTACATTACAGAGCAATAGTTAAAACAAAAAACGAAACAAAACAACAATAAAAAACAACATTGCATTGGCAGATAAACAGATCTACCAACAGAATAAAATCTAAGATGTGGATGTAAATACACAAACTTAAGGACACCTAATTGTGATAAAGAAGCCATAAATACAGAATAAATAAAGAAAATACCTTTAACAAATAGTGCTTGCTAACTAGATCTATGCTTGTAGATGAATACAAAGAGATCCATATCTATCACCCTGCAGAAAACCCAAGTCTAAGTGGATCAAAGACCTCATTATAAACACAGATGCACTCAAACTGATAGAAGAGAAAGTGAGAAATATCACTGAAGGCATTTGCACAGGAGATCACTTCCGGAATAAAACACCAGTAGCTGAGACACGATACTGACAATTAATAAATGGGACCTCCTGAAACTGCAAAGCTTTTGTAAGACAAAATCACACTGTCAATAATACAAAATGTCAGCCTACCGAATGGGAAAAGATCTTTACCAACCTCACTTCTGAAAGAGGCCTGATCTCCAAAATATCTAAAGAACTCAAGAAACTAAACATCAAAAAACCTGATCATTAAGAAATTGAGTAATAGTATTCATCCCTAAAGAAACAGATGATCTGTGAAAATAAGGAATGGGATATTCATCAAGTGTATCAGCAGCAGAGCAAATACATCACCCCTAACTCTGAAACATGTCTTTCCAACACAAAGTGATGGAACCCCCATCCCCCATAGCCCTTTGGAAGGATAGCCAGAGAATGGTTCTTGGTGAAATATGTATGTCAGTTCAAAAATAAAACCCATGTAAGAATAATATGTTTTTGTAATTTTTAAATTACGCAGTAATTCTTACATCAGATGAGGGTACTATAATCATGAAGGTGTTTTGCTTATGCAAAGGCTTATCTCTTTCACTCCAAATGTGCTGACTCTTAAATCTTCCCAAAACGAGAAAATTCAGCTTCCTAATATCTAGGACTAGGTAAGGTATTTGCACTTTACCCTGGGAAAAATTACATTTATCTATTGTGCACTTTGTAAGCAATGGTCACAAAGGAACTTTAGAAACACTTAGAAAAGTGTTAATACATTTTTTATTTACAGCTAGATGATTGATCTATCAAGCACAAAGAAGTATTGCAGACAATTTGTATAAAAATTATCAACCAGTCCTCTGGCTGCATGGTGAGAAGTGTTTGATGTCTCAGTTTTCAAAATGACATAGAATTTAATTCAGTGGATAAAAGGGAATTCTGGAACCCTGGGTGAAATAAATTTGGTGTATATTTACCATTTTATTTAAATTCAGGATATACTAAAGAAATGATAGATAAGGCGATTAGTTCTGTGATAGGAAACACACACTCATTAGAAGGGATATAAACAGCACACACTGTGAAAATGACTAAATTACTAAGGTTTAAAATTTTAGATTGTTTGAACACCTGAAAGTATTCAGGATGGTTTCTTTTTATGTATTTTATGGCAAACAGCACTGTAATAAGAGGGTCTTTTTTACTTATTTTTTTAACTATGAAAATGTTTGGTAGAAGCAAGGCTAAGCTTTGTTCTGAAATTGTACTCCAGTATTATGTTTATCATATCCTGAAACCAGAACTTAACGAACTCAACATTTTCTGCAAACCCTGGACAGTTACTTGTGTTGTTAACTAAAAAAGAAATAAAGATCAGAGTAGGATGGACTTCCCAGAGATATTTCTAAATATATATTTTTCTTTTAAGGTAAGGACTTATGTCATACCACAAAATATAAGAATCTGGGCGTTCGAGAGATGGCTCGGTAGGTAGATGCACTTTCATATGTTACAGATAATGAGAATGTAGTATTCAGCACTCATGATTCATAACTGCCAATAGCCCAGCCTCTGTGACCTCTGAACTTACGTAGGTACCTTCACTCACATTTCCACTGCCTCCCTAATGTAAATATATACACACAGTTAAAAATAGAAACACACACACACATATATATATATAAAATTTGGGGAAAGCCATGGATTTTGCCTCCAATTTTTCTAGCATTTCTTGCATTATATTAGCATTACAGAGCTTTTCAAACTCCCCAAAGTTGACTGCTTAAGTCTACTTTCTATCAACTAAAAGTGGTAAAGAGTGTCAGAATCTAATTGAAATATCATTGCATCTTGTGTGATATTTATTTCAGAAAAATGAAAATGAAATTTTAACTGTTCATAAAACTCTGTACTGGTTTGCAACTGAATAACAAAATCTTAAATATGTTCCATGACTAAAACATGTTAGGGCAACATATTTTAATATTTGCTTTCACTCTCATGATCATCATTTTGCAAAACAATTCTGAGCTGTGGTTTGTTTAGTTGCCCAAGTCCCAAAATGATAGAATACTTCTTGAGATTAAATGACTTGAATTGAATTAATTTGACATCTGAATTTCTCAAACAAATGTATCAAGCACATTTTTGTTATATTTCCATTCAAGAAAATTATATATATCAGCAGTTGAAATTATTACACAGAATATAATAGGCATTTATAATCTGCTCTAATATTATACTGAAAAGTGTGTGCATGTGTGTGTACTTGTGTGTAGGTGTAAGTTTGTGTAGGAACATATGTGTCTGTATGTATGTTTGAGTGTTCATTTCTTTGTATCTGTTTCTGTATATGTATGTATGTGTTTGTGTATGTATGTATGTGTTTGTTTGCGTTTATGAGTATGTCTGTATATATGTACATGCATGTTCTTGTGTGTATGTGTCTTAATTAGGGTTTCTATTGCTGTGATGAAACATCATGATGAAAAGGCAAGTTGGGGAAGAAAGGGTTTATTTGGCTTTTTTACTTCAGAATTTCTGTTCATCACTGATAGAATGTCAAGACAGGAACTCAAACAGATCAGGAACCCAGAGGCAGGAGCTCATGCAGAGATCATTGAGAGACTTACTAGCTTGCTTCTCATGGCTAGATCACCCTGCTTTCTTAAAGAATCCAGGATCTGCAGCCCAGGGGTTGTACCACCCACCATGGCTTGGGCCCTCTTACACTGATCACTAAATGAGAAAATGTCTTACAGCTGGATTTAAAGGAGGCATTTTCTCAGCTGAGGCTTCTTACTCTGATGATTCTATCATGTGTCAAGTTGACACAAAATTACCCAATACAGTGTGTATGTATTTGAGTGTGTTTATGTGTGTTTGCATGAGTTTATGCATGTGTGTGTGCATAGGTGTATATGCATGTTTTAGTGTGTATTAATGTGTCTATGTGTGCATCTGTGTGTGCATGTGTAGGTATGCATGTGTCAGTATGTATGCGTGTACACATGTGTATATGTGTATTTATTTATGTGTGAATGTATTTTTGTGAATGTGTGTGTATGTGCATATGTATGTATATGTGTGTGCACGTATGTGTGGTATATGGCACACACACATGACAGTGTGAGTACATGCTGCTGCGCACATAGATGAAGAAACCCAATTAGGATAATGAGAGGGTTTCCTGTTTCTCTCTGCTGCATTATTTTGAGACAGGGTCTCTCAATGAGCAGAAGCTCAACATTTCAGTTTGGATGCCTGACCAAGGAGCTCTCTGGCTTCATCTTTCTCTTCTCTTCTAATGTTTGGGTTGCTATTATGTAGAGTCATGCCTGTTTACATGAGTTCTGTAGATTAGAACTCACTTCCTTGTGCTTATAGGAAACGTAATTTTATCCACTTAGTAATATCTCAGTACTCAGAAAATATTTTAAAAATAGATAAAACTAAAAAAAAGCTTTAGTTTGTTATATTACTGACAACTGATGTCTAGTCATTTTGCTTTAAAAGTGATTAGCAAATATGTACCAACACTTGCCATATCAGCATGCCTTCCCATATGATAGGCTGTGACCCTAAAGAAACTATTTTTTTGCTTTTTTCAGGTATTTTGTCATGACAGTGACTAAAATAATGAATACAATAGTCATTTTATTCTGATATGAACGGTTTACATAATACTATTTGAGTAGGTTGAACAAGATAATCCTGCTTCTATCTCAGGGCAGTAATTAGATTTCTCTCACTTCACATTAATGGAACAAATATCATAAAAATAATTTCTGCCTTTTTAGAGTGTACTTTTCTGAATAACCCATAGACATTCATTAAGAGATATTATGGATTCTATGTACCAGTTATTAAAGAAGATAATAAGCATAGAATTGATAAATATACTTTTCATGGCTTGATCCATTTATAAACATTTTATTAAAATGGCTTAAATTTCCTACAGCAAACTGTGCAAATCCCAACTTTCCTAGTCTTTGTGTTTCCTATTAAAGAAATCAAATTACATTTAAAAGTTACTATTCAGTCCTATGTTGGAATTTCACTAGGCAATGATCCAGTTAGTTACTGTGTTGCTTATGAATATGTCATTCATCGAATTTCCTCCTGATATCATCAGAGTTGTGATTTTCTTAGTGCACTGCGTCAATACTGTTTTCCATGTGTGACTAAGATGGTTGCTTTTTACCTTTTAGCTTAAACCGAATAAGGGGAAGAATGGCAGTTGGCATGCGAGATGTCTGTGTGTACTCCCACAGTTGTTTGCCAACAATGCCTACTTGGGTTAAAGATTTACATGAACTTAATGTTTCCAACTACATGGATTTTAAAATGAGAATAGTTTGTTTTTTTAATTATATTTTGTGGTCTAAGCAATCTATGTGCATATTCAACGTTAAAAGGAATCGAAGAGCAGCACTACAAGAAATGTTTCTTTCTCTCACCTGTAGCTGATATCCAAAAATAGCATTTCCTGCTGGTTTAGTTGTTCTGCTTTCTTCCCCTCTCATTTCTCTAAGTAAGAAGCATGTGCTTCCCAGAGCCTATTGTTCAGCAGGAATCATTATCTATTCATTTATTCACAACGAATGATCTAAAACACAACCCAAATACCTACATTCACACAACCCCACAATTTTTATCATAATTTGGCTTTAATTGGATTTGGGCTGTCAATATGCTAGAATGTCTTAAGCAAAGTATTATGTTTACCATTATTTTTGCTAGCTGGCATAATGTTATTTTTGTTCCAGAATTAATAATTTTATTGCAATTAATTTTTCTTAGTATTCAGTGTACTTATCATTGTTTTTACAGTGGCTTCTTGGCTATAGTTGTAAAAGTTCCTTCAATGCGTTCAGACATTATATCAGCTTCATGTCCTTGATAAAAATCTCTCCTCAACCTGTTCCGATCTGTTCCTTTTTCACCTGGTAAATATTTCCATAGTGGGACCTGCTTTTCTCATTCTACAGAGTCATTATTTACAAGGGTAGATAAGAATAGAAATAAAGAATTGTGGTCTGCATCAGCCCACTTTACCTGCAGAGCCTGACTCATGGGGAACAGTATAGAAATAAGCTAGAAGTCACTCATGCTTGTAATGAGTGAGACATTCATTTGGACAGACATTTCTTTCGGTGTCCTGCCTGGGGAAGTCTGGCTGACTTCCTCAAAGTCTGGTCAACTTTCTCAGAGGATGCTGCATGCTCCACAGTCACTCTTTCAGAGCTTAGCTTGTTGAAATCTGTGTGCCGCTGTATCAGGTGCCTAATACTAGACACTTACGATTTCCTCTTCAGGCATCTACTGGCATGAGAAAAGAGTAGTCTCTTATTTCTCTAAATAGGATAAAGAAATCTAAGTGTGCTTGTGTATCTATCTAATTCTATTTTAGATGTTTAAAAATGTCTGCTGTTAGAGGTACCAAACATTACACAGAATTTAAGGGGTGCTATTGTTTTAATGACTCTCCTTCCAATTTCATTTGTTGAAACCCATTGCTGATGTGCGTAAGTCAGAAACTGAGTCCTCAGGAGTTAGATTTGTTCTTCAGACCAGAATCAGCATGGGTGGAATTTATGATGTTAATCTTGTTCATTGATTGTTAAACTGAGAAATGCTTAGAATATTTGCTAGTAACGCACACATCTGATACTGACTATGAGGATGGTTCCAGAGAAATGCACAAGGAAGACTAGAAAATACGGAGAGGACTCACTCTGGATGTCCGTGGCACTTTCCAGGTGGCAATAGATGGAACAAAAGTGAAAAAAGGAGGTCAGCTGTGACAGAAAACCTCGTCTTCCTGGAGGATGTCATACTGTTGCTGACTCCTTCCATAGATGTCTGACTCTACCTTCTCCAGCCTTGCTGGAGCAACTCACATTACCTAATCTCCAAAAACCTTCCAGCCTTCAGATTAAGACTGGTAATCACCATTTCTCCCTCCCTTGTTCTGAATCTTCCGCCTTCTCAGAGAGAAGCTGTGGAGTCTCAGATTCTTCAACATACTTACAACTACCATCAGACTGTTCAAATTCCGTTGTGGAAGTGGTGCAGCAAACCCACTTTTATAATATCAAATATACTCTGTGTTGCCTGCTTATTACAGGATCACGGCACTTATGAAAACAAAACAGAACACCCATTTTTTTTCCTCTGAGAACCCAGAAAGAAGGTATATCTGTGCCGCTTGGAGCCAGTCTTCACCAAATACCAAATCTGTTGGGTTTTGAACACAGAAGCACCTCAGCCTTTCAAGTGGAAAATGCCTTTCTAATGTGGGTAAGTCAGCAGTGTAGCAACTTCTTACAGCAGACATCATGACTCAGACGAGAGCATTGAGAAGTACCCATTTTTCTTGGTCTTCTGCTGTTTCAGTAACTTGATATGAACCATCTTCATTTCAGCTTCTGAAATCTGGATATTGTATTTTCTCTCATGTTCCTATTGCCTATGTTGGTTTCAACCCATTAAAAGGACAAACCACCTTTGACGTATTAGTAGTATTGAACATGTGAAAGCAGAAATCTGGTGTTTTAGTAATCAAACTTTTGCTGTGCAGGATGAAAACATCTACTTAACAAAAGCATTCCTCCAAAAATAGTTCATTTACCTCCAATGTACAAGTAACCACAAATAAATTAAAAACAATAAAATAAATAATTTATCATTTAGACAACACAATACAATCTTCTTTTGTGGAAATGAAAATGTGGCATTCACCTGATTACTATTCTTCAGAGAGTTATGCCATTGTTCTTAAAAGTGCATGATATTTAATGTAGTTTACAAACCTTGAACAACTAATTCGTTAGCAAAACAATGTATTAAAACTGATTCATGTGTCTCTAAGATCAAAAGCTTCTGGTCTCACTGTCACCACTTAGTCCAGAGTACTGTAGCACGGTTGGCTTCTTTCCATTTCTACCACAATGAATCTTTTCTGGTGCTTTATCAACACCTTGAAGAATCTTTTCTACTTTTCAGCTTTTGATCACAAAATTATCTCACTCTGAACCTCTTTATGCATACATACTGCCCTCATTGAGGAGATAATCTTATCTATCCTTAACCAGGGCTTTGATGAATGGGAGAGAAATTAGCAATTCATAAACACCCCAGTTGCAAACATAATTGCAATTTTGACTCTATGAAATAAGATTCTTCTATTTTGAAACTACGAATGTTCTAATGTAAAGACACTAGTGTAAAGTTAGTCTGTGTTTGTCAAAAACACTCAAAAGTGTGCTGTTTTATTGTTCTTAGTAATATTGTATAATTGTTTGAAAAGAAAAAAATTGTTTTGTTAAGAAATTTATGTTTATGCTTAATGCTTCTGATTATGTAGAAAAGTCTTAATGGACCAGAGATAACGCTGCCAGATGACAGTGAGAAGAACTGAGTTCAATCCTTGAGAACTATTGCTGTGGGAGAAAAGAACTGTGGGAGAAAGTTGTCTCTGACATTCACATGTTCACTGTGACACATGTGTATCACCATGTATGTGCACATGCATATGTCTGAGTCCAAATGCACACACACACCCACTGAGTGAAAGGGGGGAGAGAGGCAGAGAGAGTGAGGGAAAGAGAGAGAGAGAAAGGAAAGGACAGGGAGGGATGTGGTGGAGAGAGGGACAGAGATAGCAATATGGAGAAAAAAAGAGTAAAGAAAATAAATAAATACAATAAAATTACTTTTAAAAGAAAAATAAAATATCTTGTGAAAACCAAACTTCATTTTGTAGTGATTTGCATTGGTTTTTTGTTTGTTTGTTTGTTTGTTTGTTTTGACAGAGTTTCTCTGTAGCTTTTGGAGCCTGTTTTGTATTATTTTTTTAAGTGAATACTTTGTAAGGAAATATTTTAATGTGATTTTACTACATTTAATGCCCTACATATCTGTGACTAGAAACATGTATAGCTGTGTATTTGAATTTTATACGTTGCACAAAACCTAGAAGAATTAAAAACTTGAGAGATTAATTATGCAAAGTGACCACTAAGTATTCTTTATAGCCACCTTGGTATTTGAAAATGCTTTTTAATGTATGCTTGGATTAAAAACTCAGGACCTCAGCTTAGCCAGAAAGCATTTTACTGACTGCGTCATCTTCTCAATCCCAAACTTGTATTTTTGACTTGATTCATTCATTTGTTTCTGTGGCCCCAAGCCAGAGTCACACATATAATAGTAGGTGGCACAAATACTTGCTATCTATAGATACAGATAGATTATATATATATACATATTTACATACATAGATATATTGATACATA